>CM017762.1:9583967-9768353 GCA_008009225.1 Acer yangbiense | reverse complement strand
ATGGTACTAACAAGGAAAAGATTAATTAGAAGGGTATAACGGACATATGACCCAGCTATAATATGAACTAATTATGGAGGATTCCACCATATGTAATAGTATATCAATGACACCGAAAGTTATTGGTTTTGTGTAAAAACCGTCTACAGTTGAGAGAGTGTTTTTTTACAGCGTAGGTTTTTTAGTGGACTAACACCACAGTTAATAATCATGAAAATATTAGTAAGAGTCTTAATTAAGTAATTTCTAAGGATTATGGGAGCTCAAAATATGGGGGTCCTTAGGTCCCTTGCTAGGCCGATCGATTTAGGTACAAGGGTCACGTTAATTAATTGGATTGTCCAATTAATTATGTTACGAAAGTGACACATATCTATTCGGGAACTAATTGAATAATTAGATTATTTAATTAATGATTTTAATGATTATGACAATTAAATATTAAGATTATTTAATTGTGTAATTAATCATTATATGGAGGGTGTTGATTGATATTTAATTTTGAATGAAGAAAAGATAATTTGAATATTTTATTTTCATTAAATTATATATTTAAATTTTGAAATTAAAAGATTTTTGAATTCAAATCAAATCAAATTAATTAGTTAATATCTTTAAAGATATTAGATATCTTAAAAAGATTTAATTGATTATTTTATTTTAAAGAAATATATATGTGATATATATTTGTAGAGAAATAAAAAAGTGTATTAGGTTTTTAGAAGATACACCAACACCACTTCACGCAAAAAGAGAAGAGAGACATATAGGGGTGGCGGCCAAGAAGAGAAAAAAAATATATATATATATATATATTAAGCTTTCTTTTTTGTAGCCTAACCTAATACATACAAACAACAAGAGTTGTTTTTGGGTGTTCTTCTCTTCTTCTTTTTTCATACAGGTTCCTGAGTACCGTGACGAGCCCACACGCCGTTACCAATCCCGGGTCATAGCGAGGAAGATCTCATGGTTCAAATCAGGGAGCATATCGTATTAAAGTGAAGGAGCCTCCTACGTAGGTATGAAGAAAATTGTTTCTTCCCTTTTAATATATATTTCGATTTCGATTTCTTTTGTTTTACTGTTCCGAGAAATAGATCCTAGGTTTTATCAATCATAGTATTTCTTTATGAAATATAATTTTTTCTTAAAAACCTTCCGCTGCGTGATTGGTAAACCAGGGTCCTAACAATATTGACATTAAGTTCCTAGTTATGAAGGAGAGAGTGCAGAGTGGACAGATATCCATAGAGCACATTGGGACAAACTCCATGATAGCGGATCCGCTTACAAAGGGATTACCACCCAAGGTCTTTCATGGGCACACTACTCATATGGGTGTTATTTTGTGTGAGGATATTACATTATAGTGGGAGTTTGTATCATTTTATATTGCTTTATGTTTGATTTTGGACATACTTATGCATTTATGTATTTTGGATATTTTTTTGATCAGAAATGAAGTATTCAGTTCATTTCACTTAGTTACATTGTGTTAAGTATTGATCTCACTAAGGAATAAAGTAGGACCAGTTGGAAATAGACATGTATAGATCACATTGCATGTAATTTCCATGCTACGCGTCCATGATTGATCTATGTCATTTGGTTATGTTGGTGTACGTGACCATTGATGGGTTTAGTCACGCTAAATGTGTCGAAAACCACTTTGATCCTATAACGGTATAATCAATGGACGAGGTTGTTCGGATATACCCTAAAATTGTGATAGCAAAATTTTGGAGCTCATAAAGTCATACACATTTGTAAAGTTACATATGTGGCCCAGTGGGAGATTGTTGGAAAATTCCAA
Organism: Acer yangbiense; assembly: GCA_008009225.1. Classification (NCBI taxonomy): domain Eukaryota; kingdom Viridiplantae; phylum Streptophyta; class Magnoliopsida; order Sapindales; family Sapindaceae; genus Acer; species Acer yangbiense. The sequence continues at coordinate 9,766,537 of CM017762.1, read as the reverse complement.
CATGTGGGGCCACACATGTAAATATTAAATGTGTTGTGCTATCTTTTGGTTAAGCCTAAATTAAAGTGATCTAATTAAGATTTAAAGTTTTAAGGCTCAATGGTATAATTGTCATGGAATTAATGTGTAGATACCAGAGTGCTATATCTAATTTGATGAGGGGCCAAATAAGAAATAGCAAAACCTATAATAATCTCATTTTAATATATTAGGGTTATAGTCCCCAAATTACACGATACTTTTGGCTTGTCTGTATCCCCATCACCAGAACAAGAGAGAACACTTTAGGGTTCACAAAGATCGTGATAATTTGGAAGATCACAACCCGTCCACCAACCTCCGGCAATGGATTCATGTACGCTTCGCTTTCTGTTATCCCCCTTTTCTCTTGAATTAACATGGGTTAGTAACATGTATTTAGGGTTTGATTAAAGCATGATATAGAAACATGTTTAGGTTAAACTTTGGATTAATTATGTGCCTATACATGTTAGATTAAGTATTAATCAAATTCCTTATAGGTTATTGACATAGTATTAGAATCTTGTTTTATCGGGAGTGCCTAAGCTCGAGTCCCTCACTTTATATTGTTATATGCTATTAGAATTTGCTATGTATATGTTTGGTCTTGAGAGTGTTTGAGTTTGAGTCCCCCCATGCAATTATTGTTATATGAAGCCCATTGATTCCAATGGGTGGGTGCATTGCACCAGGTGCACTGAAGATTATCTCCACTCATGGATGTAAATTGATGTGTCACTACAATTCGGTAAAAACAAAGGGAAGAATGAAATAAGATATATATTACCTTGTTTTCTGTGTCTTTTGTAGATAGCCAGGACAATGAAGGAGAGGAGAATGAGTAGGACAACAATGGTGGTGCATGCAATTACTGGAATAATAAACTTGTTTTTATTTTCATGGCATGATTCTGATTGGCAAGCACCTGGGGTTTCTTCCAGCCTTCCAAAAAAAAAGAGATGATAAATTTTCTTGGTATGTAGAAACAATCACAACAAATCTGATAAAAAATGCTATTTTTTTTTTTTAAATGAATACAAAGGCGTGGTTTGTTTTTAAATCCAAAGACTATTGAATACATAGATTTCCTTGTCAATATCTTGAACATTAATGAAAGCAATTAATTAAAGAAGAACAGAAACCTCAAAAGCAATTTCCCATTTTTGGACTTCTCAAGAAGAGCATCAGGAACTGAACCAGTGAATTTGTTCCCAGTTAAGTTGCTGTAAATGTAATTCAAAATAGATAAAGTTTAGCATTTTCAAAATAGACAAAGTACTCACAATCCTATAATTGCAATATAAAACTCAAAGGTCAAGTACTACTTACAGCATTTTCAGATTTGGCAGTTGGGCCAAAAATTCTGGTAATGGCCCTGTCAAGTTATTATAGGACAAATCTCTGCAACCAAAAGAGCATTGGTAACTTATTACAGAAATTTTTGTTTGGTGAGACCATTATATCAAAGTGGAAAAACTGCTACCCCAATTGACAACATAATTATACATACAAAAACATTATCGATTTGAGATTCGAAACTGAAGTTGCTATCTGCAATCCTGTCAACTCACTTGAGCTCAAATTTCTGTTTAAGAATCATCAAAGAAAAAATTGTAATTACAAGTGAAATTTAAACCAAAAATTTGATAAATTAGTAATGCATATGTTTGATCAATTACCAATACATCAACTTAAAATGATCACTTCAGAAGGCATTCAAAATGAGAGCAACCTAACTTTTATTGGCATTTTCCCCCAAAATGCCACAGAAAATGTATAACACTCATACAATTATAAGATATTTCAGTAAGGAAACTCACAGTGAGATGATCCTTGGAGTACTGTCATTGCTGCAATTCAAACCTTCCCATGATAAAGTACTAGGAAGACATGGATCCCCTTGCCAATTTCTAGTGATATTGTAAATCCTTTTGATGTCCTTGATAGCTTTAACTGTTGTTTTCAGTGATGAACAAGTATTAACTCTTATGATCAAGAAAGCAGTTTGAGAGAGATTTACTAGTCTTTTAACTGACTTATAATCAGACAGAATAGTATGACTTATAGCAAGTATGATCATCTAATTCTAACAATGAAACCTTTAGAAGGAAGAAAATTTACCATCATTAAGGTTTGTTGGAGAAAGTGGGAGTCCTACAAACGTAAAAATTTCAACACCATTAAGTATTGGAGGAAGGTCAGCTCCACCAGTTGCATATATGGAGAATTGAAGTTCGGTGCCACTGATTGGCAGATCAGTTGAAGTCAAGATCATTGGCTTAAGGTATTCAAGTGTTATAGGTTGAGTGACTTTGAGACCACTATTAGTACTGTTGAGATCAATACGCAATTTCCTCTTCTGACCATCCTTAAGCTTCTCAATCTCTGCAAAGTGAAAATATATATAACATGGAGAAGCAGAATCCGTGGGATTAAAAGGTAGAATTAAGGGAATGCTAGCATTTTGTGTTCGGGAAGCAGTCCTCAGGACTATGTCCGGTACTTGATAAGCATCACCAAAGCTTTCTGTGTTTATTTTTGACTCTGTGGAAATCTGAATCAATCTATTGGAACGAGGAGACCAGATTCGATCATAGACATCCTCCGGGTACCTAACAGTGAGAAAAATTGCATATATACATCATTGTGTGAATCTATGATATGAACAAAGGTGCGTAACTCGAAATTTAAAATATGGTTTCCAGAGAAAAAACAGCCATATATATATGGGTTACCTGGTAATTATGTCATTTTCAGCACCAACATCATATCTACTAAGGGGTCTGAGTGCCCCATCTTTAAGTAGATAAATGGAGTTGTCTAGAGGTCGTAATTCCAACACTGAAATGTAAGGTACCCCGTGGCCAATATTTACGAGACAGACATCTATATATTCATCAGAGAAAACGTTAATGATCTCACATAAAAATCTCTCCTTGTTCACAGTTGCCCATTTATTAACACCAATATATAAGTCAAATACTGGGATCTGGTTTTTGTTATCATAATTCCCGTACACAAAGGCAGCTCTTATCAGGTAATTGTTCTTTGTGCCTTGTTCCAGTTTCAGTGTGTAACAGTTCCTAGTTCCTAGAGGAAAACTCCTCAAGGTTGAGTAAGGCGATATCTTGTGGATGTCTCCTGTATCTACATATCCTGCGTCTGTCTCATAAAAAAGACCAGTAAAATCTTCTCGGCGAGCTTCAGTCGCCCCACAGTCGATGCTTATGAAACCTGGAAATCATAAGTGACAGAAAGAGCTGGTATCAAGTTAGACATATGAGCTGTTAGTAACCATCGGACTTAACAGGTTAAGAATTCAGAAACAAATACAAATTCAATCGGACCTAAAAGATTAAACTGATAGGAAAGGGTTCAACAAAAGTATCTAAGCACTCTAAACACAAGCCACTATTACAGTATTGCAATTTAGAAGTTTGATTAATGTTTTTGCTACATTTTTTTTTTATGCTTTGATCAGTGTTCAGCCTTGAAGAATGTTACAAAAAAAAAAAAAAAAAAAAAAAAAATGTCATGACAGAGGACTGAATAGGGTCTTGAAAAGCTAAATTGTTCTTCTAGATCTTACAAAAAGAAAATTTACAAACTTTAATTTACAGCAACTATTTTTAATCAAACTTTTCGAGAATAATGAAAACTTGTCAAAGAAAAGTTGATCCATCTCCTAAAACTTGATCTGAAGGCAGTAGCAGTCACAGTGAAGCAAGTTTTCCAGTTTCAGAGTAAGTGCAGAGTTGATTATGCATGATATATGAAAAAAATTCTAAAAGGTGAAACTTGTACTCACCAGAAGCGTCGGTGTCAGCTTCTAACTTCCTTTCTTGTTCATCATGTGCTGCAACTAGTTTTGAGTTGCTGACTGCAGAAATAATAACTGGAACTAAGACCAGCCATAGCTTTGTGACCAAAAACAATGGCTGCCCATCAACCATGTTGGTCGTTCTAGCAAATTCAGTATAATTAAGTCAAGAGCATACAAGAGAATGATCAAACTCGAGAATTTGTAAGTTGCTGAATTTAAACCAGCTGGTGTTTCAACAACCTCTACTTGTGGAAAATGCTGGTATGAACGTGAGCATTTAATCAACTTTAGCAGAGATTTTGGCATCTTTTATATATATATATATAGCAATTTTATATATTTTTTAAAACTATTATGCCTCGTCGCGTGATTTGAATAAAAGAATTGAACTACTATGAAAATTATTATTTATCAATATATTTCCTCGTATTTATGGCGAGTTTACTAAATTGAAAATGAAAATTATAGGGAATCAATTTAATTTCGGAATCAAATAAGTTGTCAAATTTTGGTGTCTCAATTTGTGTCCAACCAACCAAATTGGGACATGTGTGCACATTTATAGAAGCAGTTGAAAAATAATAATTAAATGTGCACACATGTCCCAATTTGATTGGTTGGACACAAATTGGGACACCAAAATTTGACAGCTGATCTGAGTCCTTTAATTTCATTGAAAAAGAAATTAGGATAGCGAACTTAATTCTCTAGTAATTAAGAGAACTCTTTTTATTTATTTATTTATTTTATTTTTTTAATAAAGAGAAGTCTTAATTTGTGTTTGGACAAGTTTTCTTTCCCGGGATTCTCATTAGTAAAGGCGCCTTTATAGCATAATTATAAATGAATCTAAATTATTACAAAAAAAATTCATTAAAAAATAAAAACCTTCCTTAATATTCTAAAAAATGGTATTCATAAAGACCATCTTGAAACCTTTTAAGAAAAACCTCCCACCGAAAAATTAAACATTTTAGAGGAGGTTTAGTAGTAAGCCCCTGACACCTACGTTCAAAGGATTATAGATGTTTTACTTTTCTCTTCTATTCTTTTTATCTTGTCTTTTTTCTCCAAAAATTAGCAGAGGACAATTGACCCAGGTCGGTCAAGTCTAAGTCGATCTTCGACTCCGGCCCCCGAGTTCCCACTACACACTATAGAAAAATTGATTCAAGCTTCAATCATGCATGCATTTCCCAGCTGGCCACCCTGGCAGGCTGGCATTAGACTAAATTTTTCCAATTTCCGTATGGACCAGCAGGAAATTAATGACTTAGACCTGCAGATCAATATGGCTCAAGTCAAATACATGCTTTTCAAACTTGTGGGGCAGTCATTGAGTTCACTTTTTTAATAAAGAAAGTTTCTTTTTATAATTCAATTTTTTCTTTTTTTTCTTTTTTAACTTCTCTCTAAAGGCACTTCATTCTTAAAATTTAAATTTAAAAAAAAATTCTAAAAACACTTTCTTTTATTCCAAAATTATCATTTTTTTTTTCTTTTGATACTCATATTTTAAAGACACTTCATTTTAAAAAATAAATTTCTAAAGATACTCTATTTTATTTTAATAAAAGTTATGACGAACCATCGTGGCCTTTGAATTCATATAAAGAGTAGTCTTTTTTGAATTAAATTATTAAAAAAAAAAATCTCTCTCATAAATCATTAGATTAAATATTACATATTAAACACTCTCTCATAAATTTTTAATTATCATATTAAACTTTCTCTACTCCAATACATATCTCTAATTTTCTATCTCCATTATTTCTCAAGTAAGAAAGGAAAAAAAAAACTTACAAATAAGCTTGATTTTAGGAACCGTATATATGTATATATTAAAAAATAATAATAATAATAATAAATAAAATAAAAAAACAAGTACCCTGTTGTTTTTTTTTTTTTTTTTTTTAAATTGAAATATGTAAATGTTTTTTGTTACTTTTATAGGTATGTGATTGCCTATAGAACTTTAATTATTTCATTAGTTCTAGAAATTCTGAGTTTCATAGAATCTTGTTGCAACAAATCAAGTTTTTATATATCTAATTTTTTTTTCTTAAAAAACAAGGTATTTGTATTGACTTTTTAATATATAAATATATATATTACTGTTAGTAATAAACCAAAATATTCATAATTTTTTTTTTTTAACTATTAATTAGAGATTAATCGAAAAAGTATGGAGATAAGATTTTTTTTCCTTTTTCATTTATATCTAATATTTCTCTAAATACTTAATCTAACATATAATTCTAAAATAAATAACTTGTAATAAAAGTATCCACTCACAGTGCTCCACTCAAATCTGTTATAGGACTGGATTCATCTATTTCTGGATCCTCCCTAAATCATATAATACTTGATTTAGAAATTACTGGGAAATCTAATAATTAACTTGTCTGTAATCTGTATATAACAAATCATCAAATCACTTATCTGAATCCAATATACTGAACATATCTCTACAGCTGCACCATGCATGTTTCATCATCTTTTTCTCACTGTCTCTCCCTCGCTTTCTCACCCGATCTGCCTCTCTTTCTCCGTTCTTTTCTCAAATATTCTTTTCTTTCTATCTTCTATCGAGTCTCAAGCTTTCCTCTGTCTGATCTCTCTTCTCTTTAACTATATTTGTTCTATTTCTTCCATATTGTCTCTCGGCTAACACTTCTCTTCCTCTTTTCTTTATAATTCAGGTTAGGTCTTTCAATTTCTCTCTCAATCTCAGCTCCTCTTCTTTCTTTCTATTCTTTCTTTTCTCCTTTCTTTTCCTTTCTCACTCGGCTGTCCTCTTCTTCTTCTTTTCTGTTTCAATTTTCTGTTCTCCTTCACGCCTCCTCATTTCTCTCTAATCATCCTCATCCCTCTTCTTATTTCTCTTCCCCCATCTCTCGATTCTATTTCTCTCCCTCGCCTGATCAGCTTCTCCTCTTTCTTTCTTTTCTTTCTCTGATTCTGTTTTTGTTATCACGAAAATCTCCCTTCTCTCCTCATTTCTATTTCTTTTTTTATATTATCATTATTCTTTTACCACCTCAAAAGCAATTTCTACAACCTTCATCATGCACAGACACCACACACGTGCACTAGCCATCTGTCTCATTTCTTTTTTCCTTTTTAATGCTAATTGTGTTGAACCAAATTGGTTTGGGCCTGATCAGTTTTTGGGCTTGGGCTTGGGCTTGGGCTTGGGCTTGGGCTTGGGTCAACTTCTTGGATTGGGATATTACAATATAACATGGTGCATCCTGCATCCAAGATGTTTCCCTACTCCTATTCTAAATAAATCTGCTAAGTAAAATGAAATATGTTGTGCACCAATCTCTATCTTGGAAACTTCTACATACTCAAGTTCAGAAGTTTCTTCTTTTTCTTTTCTTGTTAATGGGGTTACTTCTTCACCAAGGGAGTCTAATTTGTAGATTGTGTTCAGATATATACATGCTAAACTTGGTTTTCTTTGTTATAGAGTACACCTGAAACTTGCATAATATGCTCCACCATACATCCAGATCTCCAGGGGATACATATTTCAAAAATTTCCGTCTACATTGCTAATAACATGGAGAGGCTAGAATTTAATGTACCATTTCTTGGAAAACATACAATCAATTTTTTACAAAAACAAGACAGAAGATTCAAGTGCCTAACATATAGTCAGTATTGATATGAACTAATTAATATGCTTTTAAATAGTATATATATATATATGATGAGATATTTAACTATGATCTGATCTTTCTATTCTATCTAGGTTGAGGACCATTTTCGGTTTCAAGATCCAGTGGACTCATATCGATTGAATTTATAGACTTCGACAATAAGCTCTCTGTCCTCCAAGTTTGTTGATCATGAGCGATTTCCATCTCCAAACACTCTTTCAATTCTGTCACCACATGACTCATAGTTGGCCTCTTGATGGAAATATCAGGAACACATACCAATGCAGTCTCTACAGCTTTCCAGATAGAATTAGTGTCAAAGTTTACTCCGAGTCTCGGATCAATGATGCTTCTTATATCCCCTCTTTCAAGAAAGGGACAAACCCATTTAACTATATGAGTGTTCTCACGGCCTCTAATCACAGCACACTGGCCTGTAATTAGCTCCAGAAGAACAATTCCGAAGCTATAGACATCACTTTTCTCTGTCAGTCTGTTTGACGTATAATACCTGCATAGATCAAGATTGCAACTTCATTTTCTTCTAACCAATTGCAAGATTGTTGTACAGTACATATGGTTTTGGAAGAATTCAATTACTTACTCTGGATCAAGGTATCCCACAGTGCCAGCAACCGCTGTTGATATATGACTTTCATTTTCATGTAAGACATATATTGATAACCCGAAATCCGCAATCTTGGCCTGCATTTTCTCGTCCAACAAAATGTTGGCAGTCTTCACATCTCTGTGAATTATTGGTGGCTTGCAACCACAATGCAAATACTCTAGCCCTGCATATTTGATCCCAGCAAATGTTAGCTTGGCTTGGAAGCCTTTAAAATGAGAACTTTTATATCATTAATTTGTTATTTGTTGATAGACCTTGTGCCGCATCAACTGCAATATGAAGTCTCTCTTTCCAACTCATAGCCTCTTTGCTTTTATCTGAAGGAAAAAGATACAACAAAGTTGTTATCCTGTTTCGAAATATTTTGTAAAACAAGTATTTCGAAGACATTTAAGAAATTGAATCTGTATCAGGATCGTCCACAGGAAAGAAGGACCCTCTAAAAATAACGCAAGAATTTGCAAGTGAACATGGCCAATACCTTGTAAATACTGCTCTAAGTTTCCACCTGCCATGTACTCATAGATGATCCCCAAGTTTGTGCCATCATTGCAATATCCGATGAAGGAAGCTAAATTTCTATGGTGAACTCGCATCAAGAGCTGAGCCTGCATATCGAGATGACACATAAATATTTGTCACAATCGCCTAATTCAAAATGTAGAAATGGTTGTGTTGCAATCGCCTAATTCATATTGAATGTAACAAATTGAGTTCTAGTGATTGATGAAATCATGGTTGTGATATGCAAGTATTTTTAGGTGCTATTGGATGAGTCTCTATGTCTATGATTTGGCCACATTAATCATTTCTTTTACATATGTTCTCGGAGGTTCATGTAATTGTTTTTTTTTCTTTCTAAACAGAGCATTTTACCTCAGTTCGAAATTGCTTAGTCCCTTGAGCTGATGACAGAGAGAGCATTTTGACTGCGACTTGTCTACCGTCAAACAGATTGCCATGGTAAACTGTTCCAACCCCTCCTTTTCCGAGCACTTTGTGGAAATTATCGGTCATATTCACTATCTCAGTGTATGTGAACGGTCTATTGTCTGATTTCAAATCCCCTTCTTTTTCTTCTTGAGATTTTACATCCAGCTTTGCACCTATAAATTTGAAGTGCATCAAATAGTCATCATTTTGTGTACCAAGTGAAATTCATGAATCCTGAACCATTTCTTGGACTACAAGTTAATATCTGCACCTTTTTTTCTTCTATAGATCCAAACAGCAAGCAATGCAAGAAGAATGACTAGTGGGGTAACAACAGCTGCAACCACTGGTATCACAATGCTTCTGTTCTTCTTTTTGCATGGATCCAACAAACAAAGATCCGGATTTCCATCAACTCTGTATCATTAGATTAGTTGCTATTAATTATGGGAAAATAGTTGAAGTTTGAGAATTCAGAAATAAATTGGTTTTGTTAAAGCTTCTGATTTGGGATAAATTGAGAACCTCAAATCGAGCAATGAATTCTGATGTCTTGCCTTTAGAGCTGCAGGAATCGACCCAGAAAGTTTGTTTCCTTCCAAATTCCTGAAAAAATACATGATGAATTTGATGATCTATCTCATTTTCCCTGAAATTATGAGTGTAGAGTTGTGGTATTAAAGAGAAGTAAGTAACTTACAGAATACTCAAGTTTGAAAGCTGTGACAGAAATTTAGGTATTGTCCCTGTCAAGCTGTTGTGTGATAAATCCCTTAAAGAGAGAAAAGATTGTCCAGATTAGGAGAAATGTTCCACATAACTCAAATTTTCTGAGAATTAAATTTTCTTATGCTTACAGGGACTGTAATGACTTCAGATTGGATAGTGCCAGCGGTATCCTGCCTGTCAATCCTCTCGACGATAAATTCCTGCAGGCAATCCATTTTATTTAGTTGAAAAATGGTTGCTGTCATTAGGGTACGTCTTTCTCTAGTTAAGTCAATCCTGAAAAAAAAAAATTCAGGATGAAGTTAGATAATTTTTGTGAAACTGATTTCACAACATTATATAACTTCCGTCCTGAAATTTTTTTTAAAACCAATCTGACTAGAGAATTATACTCTGCCATTATATGATATGTAATATAGATAGGAAATACTTTGATTGCTTCATTATGTGGTTAAAGTACAATCACTTACAGGGAGGTGATTTTGGGAGGATGGTAACCGTTGTAGCTGCAATTCAGGCCATCCCAAGAGTAATGTATTGGTGCACATGGATCTCCTTGCCAATTTTCACCCACCAAATAGCTCTTCTTGATATCCATGATCGCGGTAACTAATAGGTCAAAAGAAAATCAGAAAGAAAAATGACTAATGTCTTAACTTCAGTAAAAAGCAGAAAAATATCAACAAGAACATACCATCTTCTTGGTCTGTTGAGTTTTGAAAGAAATCTTTGACAATATAAATTTCCATTGCATTTAGAATAGGAGGAAGCGTAGAACTCGATGTTCTGTAAAGCCTAAAGCTCAGGACGTTGCTTCCTGTCACAGGCTGCGAGGTGGGTTTAGTTGTTGACTCTAGGTACTTAGGAACAACAGATTCCTCCCACAGGTTACCATTTAGTTCTATGTTGAATTCTCTACTTTGGTTCTCTTGCAGGGTTTCAAGTTCGGCGAAGTGCATGTATACATAGAACTTCAGACTTGGACCTTTAGTGTCAAAATGTATTTCCAATGATCCATTGACATTCATTGGCCTTACAGCAGTTCTCATGACTGCTGATGGCAGTCTATAGTCGGATTCAACCAGGGCGTCTGTAGTGGATGAGGTATTGATTGATTCGAAACCCTGGTAAGGAAACCACATTCGATCATATCTATCATCACCATACCTGAAATGAAGCAACAAACAGAAATATGAATACTCGGTTACGACAAATCTCCACAAACTTGTAAATTGTAAATTGAGTCCCATTTTTATTAAAATAATTGAAAAATTGCCCCCTGTATCCAAGCCGAATCCGCAAGTCGAACTTGCCAAAAATCAACAGAATCAACATATACGTCATTTGGCATATTGACATGTGTCCTCACGTGTCCAACAGGTATCCGAGTCAGTTACCTCAAAAATATGGAGCTCAAAGCTTAAGCTTATAGGAAAAATCAAATAATAGTATTTAAGAACTCTGTCTCTAACCACCCCAACATGTCACCAGAAACAAATGCATATGAGGGAACTTGAACCCATGACTCAAAGGGCAACTAACCAAGGCTTCATAGAATTTTAGTAACCATGACTCAAAGGACAACTAACCTAAGAACTTATAGGAAAGGGTTCAATAATAGTATTTAAGCACTCTAAAAATATACATATCCAAATTATCCAATCAATGTTGTTAAGTGATGATGATTTACCTGATTATCTTACTGGTTGTCGAACCAAAATCCAAGCGGCTGTAAAGAACCAATGCTCCAGAGGCTCCAGAGGCAGACTGAGTCGTGTAGATGTTGTCGTGGAAATGTCTTAGCTCTAATGTTGATATAAAAGGAGTCCCTTTGCCGGTATTCAGGAGACAGACATAGATGTCATCGGTTAATGGAGTATGTATGATCTCCTTAATCACAACATGAGATGCATTGTCAAACTTCACAGGGTCCCATGGATTTACTCCAACATACAGATCAAACTCAGGCAAGTTGTCCTGATCATCAAAGTCTCCATACATGAACGAAGCTCGTATGAAGTAGACTGTGCCTTTGCCTTCGTTAGGATTCATTGTGTAACAGTTTCTCTTTCCTTCAGGAAAACTTCTAACACTTGAAAGTGATTTCTGAAGAGTTTCGGACATGAACTTGGAAGATATGTTCCTATTCACTCCAGTGTTGATATATCCTTCGTCCGAAGTGTATTTCAACTCTGTTCTGTCATCGGTATAGCGGGAACCTGCCGGTGCCCCACAATCGATGCTTATGGCAGCTATAATAATTCATACAGGCCAGAACAAGTATTAATTCATCCGAATTGTACAAGCAAAAATGTCAAAGAGATATCAGATCATGTACTTACCTTCTATGTCGTCTAGTTTCCTCCTGCAATACTGGTCAGAAGCCGAAAATACAGCAGATTGATCTCCACAATATGCACTAATTTTCCAGAATGATATTACAAACATAAACCATGCCACAGAACCCCAAGCTCCTGTACTTTTTACACCCATTTCTTTCTTTCACGGAATGATTATCATATGTTGTCAGAACTTGTATTAGTGCGCGAGGAAAGGACGCGTTTGCGCAAAATTCATGACTTATAACAAAATTGTAGTTGTGATTGATGTTTATGTAAAGGTTAAAACGGGCGATATCTATTCAGAGCGTCGAATTGGTATACGTACATGAAGAAGTTTTGAGTCATTGATATTGAAAACAACTAAAGACCTTGAAGTTTACGTTTCGGTCTTTAATATGAATTTAAGGCCATTGGTGGTTGATGTTCTATAGTCCACAAAGGTGTGCCTAGATACATAGAATTTTCTAAGCTATAGTGTATATGTTGATCCATGATCATGGCTTCTGGGGTCCTAAATGTGTAAGCTGTATCTATTGTCATTTAATATGATGTGAAAGAAACAAGTAGAGGTGTGAACATTAATGAAGATATTTTTATCAACTTGATAAATTGGTTCTGAAAATGTCAAAAATTGACCGGTCTCAAATGTGCTACTGAAGTGATAGAAAGGGATTTTTTTGGACCATACAACAATTATGGATTTTTGAGGCAAGTGCACCCAAGAAACTGGGCAGCTTTTGGTGTGGTGGGTCAGGGTGAGTTTGAAGCCAATACAGAGATTGAAAATGTTGGCAAAAGTTGTGAATCTGGACATATAAAAGATATTGAAGGTCATTGTCCAATAAACTAGTTTTTTAGATATCAACACACATTATATATATGACTCAAATATATATAATTTTAAGTCAAGAAAATATTTGAGATACATGGGGGTTCTCCTCTAATCAAATCATTCATAAAACAATTTCAAAACCGAAGTTACGTATCTACGACAATACGAAATTAGACGTTTCCTTATGCAACTTAGATTCCGAAATTTTTAGGATTAACCTAATCAGAAAACTATTATTATTATTATTATTATTATTATTATTATATAGTCCTTCTCTGACCAAGGCAATCCCGAATAAAAATTTAATGACTAAAGTTTCGTTGGTCCATTTAATGTATCTTTCTTTGGTGGGCTGATGGCTTGCTTGCAAGAGTTCTAGTTCCACCCTCTAATAGATTCTATCCATTTAGTGGACCACAATCCCACCTAGAATAATAACTATGCATTGTGATTTGTGAGATCTACCAAAGAGTAGAATGAATGGAGTCAATTAGGTTTCACAAGAAATATGGGAAAAATAAAATAAAATAAGTAATCTAAAATTTTGAAGCATAAAGTGACATTGTAACACATGAGATCGACATCGCCTGAACATTAATTATTACAACAACTTAGTTGAAAACAATCCATAGATCCAAGATAAGGAGTCCTTATTCAAGTAATACAATAATCAGAAACTTATTCATGATTCTTTTTTTTTTTCAAATGTCGGTCAATGGAGATTCAGCAGCGACCTGTTGGCCGGATCTTCACCCCTTTTTTTCAGATCTCCACTGTTTAAAGAGATCTTATTTTTTATTGAATTTTTAAATAAAATATTTTTTTAATGTTAAAAAGACGAAAATACCCCTCTGCCCGTTAAGTTTGACTAATGATAAAGGAAATCATTTTTAATTAATGAAAAACTTTTTTTCTAGTTATCAAAGAGCAGAGCAAATTAACCTCAATGAGGTTGGCTGTAATTTGCCCATGGGGCTTGCTTGTTAGAGAATCCACCATGCATTATTGTGATCATATGTTACGTGGCAACGATCGTGATGGGGTAGATAATATGATCACGATTGTGACGGGGGATACAAGGTGCATCTCGCTAGCAGCACCAAGATGTTCCCCTACTTCTATCGTAACTAAATCTGTAAAGTAAAATGAAATATGTTGTGCAGCAATCTATCTTGGAAACTTCTACTCAAGTTCAGAAGTTTCTTTTTCTTTTCTTGTTAACGGGATTACTTCTTCACCTAGCGAGTCTAATTTGTAGATTGTGTTCACACACGCACACAGATATATATATATATATATGCTAAACCCATATTTCAGAATTTGCATGATATGCTCCACCATACAACCTGATTTCCAGGGGATACATATTTCAGAATTTTCCATCTACGTACATTGCTAATAACATGGGGAGGCTAGAATTTTAAGTACATTATTAATTTTTTACAAAAAGGACAGAAGATTTAAGTGCTTAACATATTGTCAGTATTGATATGAACTAATATGCTTCTGAGGAGTTTATATATATATATATATATATATATAGATTGAATATAATTTTGTATATTAATCACTAAGTCACAGCTATTACAAGTATATATACAAGTGAGGAGTCACGTTGGACTTGCACAACAGGAAAGCTAGAAGACAATTAGAACTAAACAAGGAAACTATGTTTTAGGAAATACAAGTAAAACTGGAAGACTAAAAAGAGAAGGAAGTATATACTGTACACGGCAAGGATTACCAAATAGGAATATTAAAAATATTATCACTTCTCCTTTACACGCCCCCGCAAGACAGTGGGCATTTCAGAGACACTGATCTTGGACCGTAACAGGCAGAACCTTGTCCTGGAGAGCGGTTTGGTGAGAGAATCAACTAATTGGTCCGAAGAGGACACATGAGAAATTCGGAGCTACTGACTTTGAACCTTTTCACGAACAAAATGGAAGTCAATGGCAATGTGTTTCATTCGTGAATGGAAGACAGGATTTGAGCACAGGTATGTGGCACCAATGTTGTCACAGAAGATGGTTGGCGGAATGGTGATGGAGATGTGCATTTCCTGTAAGAGAGACTTAAGCCAGAGTACCTCTGCGGCAGCAGTTGCAACTGCCCTGTATTCAGCTTCAGTGGAGGATCTGGCTACCGAACGTTGTTTGCGAGAGCACCAGGAGATCGCATTGGACCCGAGGAAGACCACATAAGCACTAGTGGATGTTCGGTCGTCATGGTTACCCGCCCAATCAGCATCTGAGAAGGCATGTAGAGACAGAGGAGAATTGCGGCACACTAGGAGACCATGGCCGGCTGTGCCCCGGAGATAGCGCAGTAGACGCTTTGCAAGGGACCAGTGTCCAGTTGTTGGCCTATGCATGAATTGAGCAAGTTTGTTTACGGCAAAAGCGATGTCAGGACGAGTGAATGATAAGTACTGCAAGGCACCAATAACCTGTCGAAATTCAGTGGCATCTGTGAGGGAGGTGCCGTCAAGGAGTTTGAGATCATGATCTGTAGGAAGTGGGGTGGAGACCGGGTTGGAGTCGAGCATCTTTGTTCGAGTAAGAAGTTCAGACACATATTTTTACTGAGAGAGAAACAGACCGGTTGAGCACGGTAGAACCTCAACCCCAAGAAAGTACGATAGAGCACCAAGATCTTTGATCGAGAATCGTTGGGCAAGCAATTTAACAAAGTTGTCAACAAGATCACCATTGCTACCGGTGACAATAATGTCATCAACATATACCAGTAAAAACATCAAAAAGCCGTCAGCATTAAAAATAAATAAGGAAGTGTCCGAGTGAGAGTTGACAAACCCGTTTTGAACAAGAAACTGTCGGAGCTCATTGTACCATGCCCTTGGTGCTTGCTTCAGGCCATAAATGGCCTTTTTGAGTTGACAGACATGCAATGGAGAGGACGGATCCACAAATCCTAGTGGTTGAGCCATGACTACATGCTCAGTGAGATGACCCTGAAGAAACGCATTGTTTACATCCAGTTGGCGAAGAGACCACCCTCTCGTAACTGCAATATTGAGTAGGACCCTGATCGTTGTAGTTTTGACAACCGGACTGAATGTTTCGTTGTAATCCAAACCCTGCCTTTGATGAAATCCCTTGGCCACTAAGCGAGCTTTGTAGCGAGCAATAGACCCATCGGGAGAACGTGTAATGCGGAACACCCACTTACATCCAACAATGTTGTGCGACGGACTAGGAGGGACTAGAGACCAAGTTCCATTTTTAATGAGGGCATCAAATTCATCTGACATCGCACGCCTCCATCCCGGAGTTTTCATTGCCTGAGAGACACATGTGGGCTCTGTCTGAGGAGGAGATACAATACTGACGAGGGATAGTTTGTTGATGGGCTTGTGTATGTTGTGTTTGGAACGTGTGAGCATGTGATGACCCATGGTGGAGGGTGTCGGAGCTGATGGAGCAGCTGACTGGGCTGGCGGACAGAGTGGCTCGGGATCGGCCGACAGGGAAGCTGGTTCGACTGGCTGTGATAGGTCTGATTGGGGTGCTGTCGGGACGCCCAGAGCAGGTGACGAGCAGGGTGTAGGTGCTGCAAGCTGGACGCCCAGATCAGATGTTGATCGGCTGCTGTTTGGGGCGATGGGATCGACGGTGGTGCTGGTATGGTCAACCGAATCAGTTGGTGGAAGGGCTTGTGGAGGTGGTGAGAACCGTGGGTCCGCAGTAAGAGCTCGAGAGCTATAGAGCGAGTTCTGACGAGGAGTCTCATGCGAAGCCAAACCTGTAGAAGAGTGAGCATGGGTGACTGGAACCGGAATGTGTGGGTACGCAGACGGTAGCCAGGACGTGCATGTTGTGGAACTAGACTTAGGGTGAGAGGTTTGGATAGTGGTGTATGGGAAGACAGACTCAACAAAATTGACGTGTCTGGAAACAAATATGCGGTCAGTAATTGGATCTAGACAGTGATACGCACTTTGTGTCAGAGAATAACCTATAAATATGCAAGCTTTAGATCTAGACTCAAGTTTGTGACTGTTATATGGCCTAATCCATGGATAACAAAGACACCCAAAAACACGCAGTTTTGCATAGGATGGGCGTGAGCCAAATTTTTTTTCAAAAGGCGATAACATGTCTAAAATAGGTGTGGGCATCCGATTGATAAGATACACAGCTGTAGTGAATGCATAAGACCAAAAAGTGAGAGGTAGAGATGCATGAGTGAGAAGAGACAAGCCCGTCTCAACAATGTGACGATGACGACGCTCGGAGACACCATTGTGCTCCGGTGTGTGAGGTGGTGTGGTGAAGTGTGATATGCCATGTTGTGCTAGTGTTTGCCTTAATGCTATGTATTCACCACCATTGTCACTGTAAAGTGATATGATGGGGTTTTTAAAAAATTTCTCCACCAAGGTTTTAAAGCGAACAAAAATTGCATGAACTTCAGATTTCTGTTTTAATGGATACAACCATATATATTTTGTAAAATGATCAACGAATAACACATAGTATTTAAAACCATCCTTGGATAAAATTGGAGAACTCCAGACGTCAGAGTAAATAACCTCGAGAGGTTTAGAACTAAGAACATTCGAAATTGAAAAAGGCAATTTATGCGTTTTATTGCAAAGACATGCACTACATGGATTACTAGGACTACTATGCGAAACAATTGACAATGCTTGAGAACCGACTAGACTCGAAATTATTTTTGGAGATGGGTGACCTAGACGATGGTGCCAGTCAGGGAGAGAGGCCTTAACACTTGAAAACGCAATGATAGGGGATGATTGCGGCTTGGCATGAGACGGCCACTCGTAGACTCCGTTCCTAGTCCGTCCTTGCAAAAGCTGCGTCCCCGTGCGAAGGTCCTTCACAGTGAAAGAAAGAGGAGAAAATTCAACAGAAACATTGTTAGTTGTGCAAAATTTAGAGACCGAAATCAAATTTTGCTTCATATTGGGTACACATAAAACATCGGACAATAAGAATGATGAGTGTTTAGTGGGGAGATGGAGAGAGCCAGAGTGTGTGATAGATAAACCTGAGCCGTCGCCAATCATAATGTCATCTGAGCCATCACACGAAGAGTGCAAGGACAGGTTGTTCAGGTCTGAAGTGACATGGTGCGAGGCACCTGAGTCAAGAAGCCAATCCGGTGTGGTGGAGTTTGGTGTTGCAAAATTTGCTCGCGGCTGCCATTGAGTACGAGAGTCAGGTACCTGTGAGCGGTGATTCGGATTGACCGGAGAGAAGCTATAGGCTGAACAACGCTTGGCTGTGTGCCCTTGAGTACCGCACAGCTGACAGAAGCCTAGGTAAGGCCTAAGACCGCCGGACTTGTTCGCCGGGAAGGAGGAGTTGCGGTTTTGAGGATTTCCGGCAGCTGGTCTGTTCGGCTGAGAAGAATGCGCTGGCTGCCTGTTGTTGGAGGAGTTCCGGTTGTTGTTGGCGTGGTAGCCATGGGGAGAAGGCTTGGCAGCAAAGTTTGCTGTAATGGGGAGTTTCTGGGTCCTTCCGGAGTCTTGTTTCAAGAGAGCCTCAGAGTTGAGAAGTTTCTCATGCAACTCTTCAAATGTGATTGCTGAGTCACGGGCACGTACCGCAGATGAGATGTCCTTGAATTCTTCACCTAAACCATTCAAAATTTTTACCGTCAGGTCTTCAGAGTTTTCTGGGGCGTCGAGCATTGCTAGCTCATCAGCGATGCTTTTGGCATGTTGCATATATTCAGTGATTGATTGGGTTCCTTTGTTAATGTTGGTGAGAACTCCTTTAAGATGCATTATGTGTCCTCTGGAAGGTTTTGCATAGGTATTGGCAAGGGAAGTCCAAGCGTCATGAGCAGTTTTGGCGGAAGCGATGAATGGAATAATGGACGATGTTATGGACCCAATAATTGCATTAAGCAACAACTGATCTTGCCGAACCCATATGTGGTGAGCAGGATTTGGGGCGGTGGTGTCACCAGTAGTGATGGTCGCAGGTGGACATGTGCTTTTCCCATCAACAAAACCCATAAGATCAAAACCAATGAGGAGTGTGTGGAATTGGAGTTTCCAGGAGCGATAGTTTGTTGCAGTGAGTTTCAGAGGTGCCTGAGCAGCGACATTAATGGAGATGATGGTGTTTCTGGACGTGGTCACGTCATGGCCTGAGGAAGTTGATGAGATGACTGTTACCGCCGGTGAGGAGGAAGAAGAAGAAGAGCCGTTGGTCATTGTCGTTGGATCGATTGAAGACTCGTTTGAGTTTATTGGAGCTCTGATACCATATAGAGATTGAATATAATTTTGTATATTAATCACTAAGTCACAGCTATTACAAGTATATATACAAGTGAGGAGTCACGTTGGACTTGCACAACAGGAAAGCTAAAAGACAATTAGAACTAAACAAGGAAACTATGTTTTAGGAAATACAAGTAAAACTGGAAGACTAAAAAGAGAAGGAAGTATATACTGTACACGGCAAGGATTACCAAATAGGAATATTAAAAATATTATCACTTATCCTTTACACACAGATATATATATATGCTAAACCCATATTTCAGAATTTGCATGATATGCTCCACCATACAACCTGATTTCCAGGGGATACATATTTCAGAATTTTCCATCTACGTACATTGCTAATAACATGGGGAGGCTAGAATTTTAAGTACATTATTAATTTTTTACAAAAAGGACAGAAGATTTAAGTGCTTAACATATTGTCAGTATTGATATGAACTAATATGCTTCTGAGGAGTTTATATATATATATATATATATATATATATATATATATATATATGATGAGAGATTTAACTATGATCTAATCTTTCTATTCTATCTAGGTTGAGGAACCTTTTCGGTTTCAAGATCCACAGGACTCATATCAATTGAATTTATAGAATTAGACATTAAGCTCTCCGTCCTCCGAGTTTGTCCATCACGAGCGATTTCCATCTCCAAACACTCTTTCAATTCTGTCACCACATGACTCATAGTTGGCCTTCTGATGGGAATATCAGAAACACATACCATTGCAGTCTCTACAGCTTTCCAGATAGAATTAGTGTCAAAATTTACTCCGAGTCTTGGATCAATGATGCTTCTTATATCCCCTCTTTCAAGAAAGGGACAAACCCATTTAACTATATGAGTGTTCTCACGGCCTCTAATCACAGCACGTTGGCCTGTAATTAGCTCCAGCAGAACAATTCCGAAGCTATAGACATCACTTTTCTCTGTCAATCTGTTTGACATATAATACCTGCATAGACCAAGATTGCAACTTCATTTTCTTCTAACCAAATGCAAAATTGTTGTATAGGACATATGGTTTTGGAAGAATTCAATTACTTACTCTGGATCAAGGTATCCCACAGTGCCAGCAACCGAAGTTGATACGTGACTTTCATTTTCATGTAAGACATATATTGATAACCCGAAATCCGCAATCTTGGCCTGCATATTCTCGTCCAACAAAATGTTGGCAGTCTTCACATCTCTGTGAATTATTGGTGGCTTGCAACCACAATGCAAATACTCTAGCCCTGCACGTTTGATCCCAGCAATTGTTAGCTTGGCTCGGAAGTATTTAAAATGAGAACTTTTGTATCATTAATTTGTTATTCTGTTGATTGACCTTGTGCTGCATCAACTGCAATATGAAGTCTCTCTTTCCAACTCATAGCTTCTTTGCTTTTATCTGAAGGAAAAAGATACAACAAAGTTGTTATCCTATTTCGAAATGTTTTGTAAAACAAATCTTTCGAAGATATTTAAGAAATTGAATCTGTATCAGGATCATCCACGGGAAAGAAGGACCCTCTAAAAATAACACAAGAATTTGCAAGTTAACTTGGCCAATACCTTGTAAATACTGCTGTAAGTTTCCACCTGCCATGTAGTCATAGATGATCCCCAAGTTTATGCCATCATTGCAATATCCGATGAAGGAAGCTAAATTTCTATGATGAACTCGCATCAAGAGCTGAGCCTGCATATCCAGGTGACACGTAAATATTTGTCGCAATCGCCTAATTCAAAACGTAGAAATGGTTGTGTTACACATTTTTGGTAAGGAATTCACTGTCTATAACATTCTTGGAGATTGATTGTAACAAATTGAGTTCTAGTGATTGATGAAATCATGGTTGTGACATGCAAATATTTATAATTATAGGTGGTATTGGATGAGTCTCTATGTCTATGATTTGATCATATTAATCATTTCTTTTGCATACATTTTTGAGGTTCATGTAATTATATTTTTATTGTTTTTTTTTTTTTTTCCTAAACAGAGCATTTTACCTCGGTTCGAAACTGCTTAGTCCCTTTTGCTGATGATAGAGAGATCATTTTGACTGCGACTTGTCTACCGTCAAACAGATTGCCATGGTAAACTGTTCCAACTGCTCCTTTTCCGAGCACTTTGTGGAAATTATCGGTCATATTCACTATCTCAGTGTATGTGAACGGTCTATTTTCTGATTTCAAATCCCCTTCTTTTTCTTCTTGAGATTTTACATCCAGCTTTGCACCTATATATTTAAAGTGCATCAAATAGTCATCATTTTGTGTACCAAGTGAAATTCATGAATCCTTAACCATTTCTTGGACTACAAGTTAATATCTGTACCTTTTTTTCTTCTATAGATCCAAACAGCAAGCAATGCAAGAAGAATGACTAGTGGGGTAACAACAGCTGCAACCACTGGTATCAGAATGCTTCTTTTTTTCTTTTTGCATGGATCCAACAAACAAAGATCCGGATTTCCTTCAACTCTGTATCATTAGATTAGTTGCTATTAATTAGGAGAAAATAGTTGAAGTATGAGAAATCAGAAAAGAAATTGGTTTTGTTAAAGCTTCTGAGTTTGGATAAATCGAGAACCTCAAATCAAGCAATAAATTCTGTTGTCGTGCCTTTAGAGCTGCTGGAATCGACCCAGAGAGTTTGTTTCCTTCCAGATTTCTGAAAAAATACATGACGAATTAGATGATCTATCTAATTTTCCCTGAAATTATGAATGTAGAGTTGTGGTATATATTAAAGCGAAGTAAGTAACTTACAAAATACTCAAGCTTGAAAGCTGTGATAGAATTTCAGGTATTGTCCCTGTCAAGCTGTTGTGAGATAAATCCCTTAAAGAGAAAAAAGAATGTCCAGATTAGGAGAAATGTTCCACATAACTCAACTTTTCTGAGAATTAAAATTTCTTATGCTTACAGGTACTGTAATGACTTCAGATTGGAAAATGCCGGTGCTATCCTGCCTGTCAGTCCTCTCGACGATAAATTCCTGCAGGCAATCCATATTAATTAGTTAAAAAAGTAGTTTCTGTCCTTAGGATCTTTCTCTAGTTAGGTCAATCCTGAAAAAAAAAAATCAGGATTGAAGTTACATAATTTTTGTGGAACTGATTCCACGATATTATGTAACTTCCATCCTGCAATTTTTTTAAGACCGATCTGACTAGGGAATTATACTCTGCCATTATATGATATGTAATATAGATAGGAAATACTTTGATTGCTTCATTATGTGGTTAAAGTACAATCACTTACAGGGAGATGATTTTGGGAGGATGGTAATGGTTGTTGCTGCAATTCAGGCCATCCCAAGACTGTATTGGTGCACATGGATCTCCTTGCCAATTTTCACCCACCAAATAGCTCTTCTTGATATCCATGATCGCGGTAACTAATAGGTCAAAAGAAAATCAGAAAGAAAAATGACTAATGTCTTAACTTCAGTAAAAAGCAGAAAAATATCAACAAGAACATACCATCTTCTTGGTCTGTTGAGTTTTGAAAGAAATCTTTGACAATATAAATTTCCATTGCATTTAGAATAGGAGGAAGCGTAGAACTCGATGTTCTGTAAAGCCTAAAGCTCAGGACGTTGCTTCCTGTCACAGGCTGCGAGGTGGGTTTAGTTGTTGACTCTAGGTACTTAGGAACAACAGATTCCTCCCACAGGTTACCATTTAGTTCTATGTTGAATTCTCTACTTTGGTTCTCTTGCAGGGTTTCA
Source organism: Acer yangbiense (assembly GCA_008009225.1). Classification (NCBI taxonomy): domain Eukaryota; kingdom Viridiplantae; phylum Streptophyta; class Magnoliopsida; order Sapindales; family Sapindaceae; genus Acer; species Acer yangbiense. The sequence goes on along the minus strand of CM017762.1, from coordinate 9,743,536 downwards.
AGTTCGGCGAAGTGCATATATACATAGAACTTCAGACTTGGACCTTTAGTGTCAAAACTAAATTCTAACGACTCATTGACATTTATTGGCCTGACAGCAGTTGTCATGACTGCTGGTGGCAGTCTATAATCGGATTCAATCAGGGTATCTGTACTGGATGAGGTTTTGATTGATTTGAAACCACCCTGGTAAGGAAACCACATTCGATCATATCTATCATCACCATACCTGAAATGAAGCAACAAACAGAAATCTGACATGGTACGATACACAGGTAAAACAAATCATCAAAAATTTGTTTACGGGTACAAGAGATGTCAATTATAATAATATATATTTATATTCAAAACATATAAAATATGAAAAGATAATTCAATCAAAATGTATTCTAAACACAATTCAATAGCAACAAGTTCTTTCCTTCTTTTTCTTCTTCTTCCCCTTTTCACTTTCCTTCTCTTTCTTCTTCTTCCTCTTCTTTTCTTCTCTCTCTTTTTAAACCCTTGTAATTAGATTTTATTTTTAAATTCGATATTAACCCCGATACTTTTTAAAATTGTAAATTGAGTCCCATTTTTATTAAAATAATTGAAAATTTTCCCCCAAACGTATCATTGCTATATCCAAGCCGAATCCGCAAGCTAAACTTCCCAAAAATCAACAGATACATCATTTGGCATATCTGACACATGTCCTCACGTGTCCAACAAGTATCCGAGTCAATTGCCTCAAAAATATGGAGCTAAGCTTCTAGGAAGAACCGAACAATAGTATTTAAACACTATAACCGTGCACCCCCACATGTCACCAGAAACAAATGTATATGAGGAAACTTGAACCCATTACTCAAAAGACAACTAACCAAGGCTTTATAGCATATTAGTAACCATCTAACCTCAAAACTTATAAGAAAGGGTTCTAACAATGTTGTGAAGTGATGATGATTTACCTGATTATCTGATCGGTTGTTGAACCAAAATCCAAGCGCCTGTAAAGAACCAATGCTCCAGAGGCTCCAGAAGCAGATTTAGGCGTGTAGATGTTGTTATGGAAATGTCTTAGCTCTAATGTTGATATAAAAGGAATCCCTTTGCCAGTATTCAGGAAACAGACGTAGATTTCATTGGTTAACGGAGTATGTATGATCTCCTTAATCACAACATGAGATGCATTGTCAAACTTCACAGTGTCCCATTGATTTACTCCAACATACAGATCAAACTCAGGCAAGTTGTCCTGATCATCAAAGTCTCCATACATGAACGAAGCTCGTATGAAGTAGACAGTGCCTTTGCCTTCGTTAGGATTCATTGTGTAACAGTTTCTCTTTCCTTCAGGAAAACTTCTTACACTTTCAAGTGATCTCTGACTCTGAAGAAGAGTTTCAGACATGAACTTGGAAGCTATGTTCCTATTCACTCCAGTGTTGATATATTCTTCGTCCGAAGTGTATTTCAACTCTGTTCTGTCATCGGTATAGCGGAAACCTGCCGGTGCCCCACAATCGATGCTTATGGCAGCTATAATAATTCATACAGGCCAGAAAAAGTATTAATTCATCCGAATTGTACAAGTGAAAATGTCGAAGAGATATCAGATCATGTACTTACCTTCTATGTCGTCTAGTTTCCTCCTGCAATGCTGGTCAGAAGCAGAAAATACAGCAGATTGATCTCCACAATGTGCACTAATTTTCCAGAGTGATATTACAAACATAAACCATGCCACAGAACCCCAAGCTCCTGTACTTTTTACACCCATTTCTTTCTTTCAAGGAATGATTATCGTATGTTGTCAGAACTTGTACTAGTGCATGAGGAAAGGACGCGTTTGTGGACTAATAACAAAACTGTAGTTGTGATTGATGTTTATGTAAGTACAAAACGGGCGATGTCTATTCAAAGCGTCAAATTGATATAAATGAAGAAGTGTTGAGTAATTGATATTGAAAACAACTAAATACCAACTTGTTTTAGTAGCCTTGAAGTTTTCGTTTCGGTCTTTATCATGAATTTAAGGCCATTGGTGATTGATGTTCTATAGTCCACAAAGGTGTGCCTAGATACATAGAATTTTCTAAGCTATAGTACGCATATCTTGATCCATGATCATGACTTCTGGGGTCCTAAATGTGTAAGTTGTATCTATTGTCATTTAATATGATGTGAAAGAAACAAGTAGAGGTGTTGAACATTAATGGAGATTTTTTTCTGAACTTGAAAAATTGGTTCTGAAAATATCAATTGTCAGGCTCTATTAACACTCTAAGGTGTCAAAGTACATGAATAAGCTCCATTAATGGAGGTAGAGAGAGGATAGATTTTGTTATTTCTTTTCGGGAATTGAGTTTACAATATCTGAATTCAATCATATACAACACTCTGCTTTTAACATACTAAAAAGTTTTCAGGAATTCCAGAATTCTTCTAACTAACTCTAACAAACTGATGCCACATCAGCTATTTCAACAAACTCTGATTATCAACAATTAACTATACTTAACTAACATTAGTCATCATCAGCTATCAGGGGCATGATCAGCTTAAGTGCTTTTGTAACACTTTGATGCTCTGTATAATAAGGCTCTGTTATCTTCAGAATGCTAAGCATGCATGTTGGCTACCTCTTGTCTACAGCATAATCTATATGCCTATCATACAACAATTATTGATTTTTGAGGCAAGTGCACCCAAGAAACTGGGCAGCTTTTGGTGTGGTGGGTCAGGGTAAGTGAGCTTGAAGCCAATACAGAGAATGAAAATGTTGGCAAATGTTGTGAATCTGGACCTATAAAAGATATTGAAGGTCATTGTCCAATAAACTAGTCTTTTAGATCATTTACAAGCATTTGAACATTTTTTTTTTTTTTTTTTTTTGACAAAAGCAAACTTTATTCAAAACACAGAACCCTACGACCTACTGGGATAGTCATCCCTTAACAATCTGGAAATGCAAGGAGGGTACTCCTCCAACCAGAATTGGTCCCCGCCAATAAAGACAAAGCTAGTTTAGCTAAACAATGAGCCACACAATTATATTTTCTGGAAACAAAATAAGTGATAAGTGATATCAAGCATTTGGACATTTCAACACGATTACATATACGACTATTCTTTTAGATCGTTACAGGCAGCTGCCCCTAATAAAAGTCAAGAAAATATTTGATAAACATAGATTCCTTTGAGAATATATATATATATATATATATATATATATATATATATATATATATATATATATATGTTTGAAATATGCTATTAGTATATACACACACTAAATATAATTATTTGTTTAAAAAAAAACAACAAAAAGAAATTGATTTCCAAAAAACATCCAAAATAAATTAATGTCATCCTCTTATTTACAAAAATACTACTCATTGGATGAAATTGGATAGAATTGGATGGAATGGTCATTAGTGTAACAGTGTTTTACCAAAAATGGTCATTTTAAAACCAATTCCCCATCTGGTGGCCATTTTGATAGTGGTGACATAAGTTGATGGCCACCAGGGTAATTACCCCAAATTATTATTATTATTATATAGTCCTTCTTTGACTAAAACGACCATGAATAAAAATTTAATGACTAAAGTTTCATTGGTCCATTTAATGTATCTTTGTTTGATTGGCAGAGGGCTTGCTTTCAAGAGTTCTAGTTCCACCCTCTAATAGATTCTATCCATTTAGTGGACCACAATCCCACCTAGAATAATAACTATGCATTGTGATTTGTGAGATCTACCAAAAAGTAGAATGAATGGAGTCAAGAGGAGTGCTAACAATAAATGAATGAAATCAACATACTCTTTATTCTTTTTGACATATGGACAGTAATAAATGTTTTACATTAAAAATCTAATCTTTATAAATAGCTTAAAGCATCTCCAATGCACATATGCATTTTTTTAGTTTCTAATAGTGCCACATCAGCATTTCTATTCATTATGGGCCAACTTTTGAAGAAGAAAAAATTAAATAAGTACATATTCACATCTCCAATGCAATTATCTAAAGTTAAATATGCATACATTTTACGACCAATCATAATAAAACAATTATTCCACTCTCTCTCCTCTTTTATTTTACAATTAAATGAGCTTTAATCTTATTGGTGGAAAGAGTTAGAAATCCTAGTCAGCATTTCTAGGAGAGTTTCTAGAATTAGAAACCCAACTCGATTCTAGAAACTCAACTCTTTATTCTCTAACCCTTTTTTTTTTATCACATCATCTCCATATTTAACTTAGATAATAGCATCGGAGAGAGTTTTTCTAACTTTTTAAATATTTATCCTATGTGACACTACATTTTCTCAAAATGCATAATAGCATTGGAGATGCTCTTATTTTTTCATTTTATTTATAATACAAACCAACAACTAATTTCCTAAATTGTCCCTCTTCATTTAATATCAATTTTAAAAATTTAAAAAAATTTAAAAAAAAAAAAAAAAAAAAAACTTCAGTTCTATGGTTTGTGTTGCTATTCTGCAACTCTACAACTTTTTTTTTTCTACGATTCTATCAGGTCTGAGTTAACTCCAACTCACAAAATTTACAAACAAAAATTGCTTTCTCACCATTGTTACAAGTCTATCCAGATAATTTTTTTTTTAAAAAAAATTTATTAAATATTTTTATTGTATTGGATTAAATTTTTATATTTAACTTCTTTTATTTGAATTTCTTTTTCAATACTTGTTTGTACAGTGATTTAGTAAAGATTTACTTTCAATTTAAATCAAAGTTCGTTCACTGAGATCGGTGATTCAATAGGTTAAAACTAATTAGTTTAGGAAAAATCTACTCTAAGTGCATGAAAAATAAATTGCATAATGCTTTGGTTTGAAAAAGTGATTTGGTTTCTTGAAAATGATTAAAGATGCAAACTTGCAAAATAAAAATGTAAACTTGTGACTTAAAAAACTAAACTAAACACAACAATGAGCACACAAGAAGTAAATGTATGGGAGAAAGCACTAGGAAATCAATGCAACCTTTCTTAGACCACTTTATGTTCTTACTTAGTCTCATTAAGCACTTCAATCCAAATTTAGGGTTTATTTTAAGATAAATCCATTAAGTTCTAGGTCTTTCCCATTACCCACACATGGTCATGTAATAAGCAATGGTCAATCCCTCTATTTAACCTTAAAACTCTAAGCAAAGTTGGTCTAGCATGACCATGCATAAACCAACCTTCCCAATTATTAAGCTTGTGAGAGAATTAGATGGGATGGCCACCCACACCTAAACTCAATACCTTAAATAAACCAACTCTCAAACCCATACCCCTTGTGGTCACAATAAAACATGAGTAGAGAAATTAGAGCAATTAAAGCAATAATTGAGACTAAAATTGAATTGAATTAGAGAATAGACTAAATAATTACATAAAATAGTCCAATATGGTTACATCAATCCTCTAGTTAGAATTAGTTACACATTAATGAAAAATAAACAAAAAAGGGAAAAGTGTAAAGAGAACCCATAAAATCCATGTGAACTTCTCCTTACATGCTAGCCTTGAATCCTCCTTCTCCTTCCTTATATCTTCCAAAAATGGATGGATGAGTGTGTGTAGAGGGAAAAATGTGAAAGGGTTGATGAGAAAATGTAAAAAGGTTGGAACTTGGGTGATGTTGGAATGTGAAAAGATGATGTAGGAGTGTAAAGGCTGCTGGGTGTGTGTTGTTTGTGGATTGTGTAAAGTGTGATGGAAGGATTTGTGGGTTGTTAATGATGATGGGGGCCGGTTCCAGCCTCCAGAGAAGAGGCAAAGATGATATATTTATAGGCTAGGTAAATTAGGGTACAAAAATGTAAAATTACGAAAATATCCCTCGGACATAAAATTACAAAAATGCCATAAGTTGTTGTCAAGGTCGCTGTTATGGGGCGACCACCAAGACAATGAAGATCTCTGGAATTGTTGAGGGGTGGAGGTCACTGGCATGTTGGCTGTTGACGGGGGCGACCTCATGGGTGCGAAGATTACTGGAATTGTTGGAGAAAAAAGGTCACTGCCACATTGGCCGTTGGAAGGGGCAAACTTCACGGCGACCACCACGGTGAACATCACGGCGAAAAGGAGGTCGCTTCCACGGTCATTTCCAACCACGGTGAAGAGGTTTGAGTTGGTTGGCCATGGAAGTTGGAAGATTTTGGAGGTTAAGAAAATCATCGTATGGAGGCCTGAAAGTGGTGGAAAACGGATCGGGAGGAGTCGGGCCACCGATCTGGGTGGAAAACCGATGAAAAATAGGCTAGAAAACGGTCAGACGAGGTCGGCTAGAATCCGGGTCGCATACGGGTCCGGTTCGGGTCAAAACGGGTCACGGGTCTACAATTCGGGTCGGCTGATGGTAGAAGACGATGTAACGTCATGATGACTTCAGCAGCACGCGCCCAAAACTCACCGTTCCACTTATGACGTGGCGTGCGCGCATGCGTTTGGCTGGCGAATTACAATAAGTTCCCCTCAACTCTTCTCTAATAACAGAACCTTCAATTTATTATTCATATTTTCACTTTAACCCTTGTTCTCCAAAATTACACCAATGCACCTGTACTCAGTAAATACCTGAAACACTTATTTTAACATATTAAATACCTGGTTTTACCCAAGAAACAAGCATAAAAAGTAGGAATTGGGGACCTAAAAATAGGTATAAAAATAGTTCAATCATACAGTTCTCACCATTTTCAAACATAAGATGTTTTCTCACCATTGTTACAACTGTATTTAAGTAATTTTTTTAATTGATTTTAATATTAAATAATTTTATTGTATTGGGTTTGTAACATGAACAGTGACATAAAAAAATATTTCTCATTTCATATTAAAATTTGTTAATTTTCCTTATATACGTTCTGTAGATATTCAAAAGTCGGAAGCATTTTCTCTAATGGAAAGTCTTAATTGAAAAAAGAGAATTTCTTTTTATATTTTATGATATTTTCGGATAAACATTCTGCAATTTTCTTTTGGGTTTATTATTTTCTTTTGGTTCAGGAACGATATACCATTTATTTAATTTCTTTCAGTTTAAATGAAATTTTTATAATATATTTTTAAAATATTTAATTATAATTCTTTTTACTAATTATTTATTTTATACAACAACCATCAAGTTAACCAATGATGTTTGGTAATGAAAATTTAGTAAAAAGAAATATCTGAGCAATTCAATTTGGATCTGTAAACATAAGTTCAGTAGAAATAAGAGAAGTTGCAGAGTCTTAGACTTGTTATTATTATTATTATTATTATTTAAATGATATTAAATGACAATTTGCTGAAGTTAAAAAAGAAGGCTAATCTAGGAAATTAGTATTTAGTTTATATTGTAAATAAAATGAAAAAGTAGGTTATTTATAAAGATTAGATTTTTAATGTCAAACATTTATTGTTGTCCACATGTCAGCATAGGAACAAATGATGGGTTGAGATAGTGAATTTAGCACTCCTCATGGAGAGAATCAGGTTTCACAAGAAAAATGGGAAAAATAAAATAAAATAAGTAATCTAAAATTTTGAAGCATAAAGTGACATTGTAACACATGAGACATCGCCTGAACATTAATTATTACAACCACTTAGTTGAAATCAGTCCATGGATCCGAGATAAGGAATCCTTATTCAAGTAATACAATCATTGGAAACTTATTCATGATTCATATCAATTTGCTATTATCTGTGGGTCTCAAGAACACAAGTCCAAGATGATTTTTTGAGGCTTTATGAATGGAGACCCGGCCAGTTTTGGAGTCCTGACGTTCAGCTACCAGAGCAGCATCGGCAACATTGGCCTGATGGTGCACCTTCACAACACATGCACTGTGGACACATGGGTACCTATTTTCTCATCACTGTATTTATACCTCCTGCAAGGGTATATGCACAGCACACTTATAAATACATTATCATCATAACTCATCCATCAAAAAATGACATTGCAAGGTCCAGGATCCTACATGTTTTTTTGTGCGGGATCATACACTTGTGACAATCAGTTTTATAACTACCAATTAAATTGATCGTTGGATGTTTACAAAACTGATTGTCGGATGTGATAAACTATGACTCCACACGAAAAATGAACATGTGTCATCTAGAACCTGATAATTTCTAAAGTAATCAATATGATTAACTTCTAAAGATCTCTATCATAAAAAGTGAAATGAATATTCAATAGGTCACAATTTGTGTTACAATTTATATAAAGAAAAGAGTTGTATTTTATTTTTCACATCATGTGTGTACGGGTACGGTTAAATTTAGTCTTAAGATAATGAAAACTAAAGCTATTAGGTAAAAGTGGAATAATAGTATTTAAGTTTTAATAAATTATACACATCAGATATAATTTTAATGGTTAAAAGTGCATTACTAACTATCTCAACGTTAACTGAACTAGACCATGAGTGCAATCAACTGGTGTTTCTATATAAATATGGCCAATCCTAAACTTGGGTTGGATGAGATTTTGTGAAAATATAAACAAAATTATGGTGGTGAGAGATGAGGTTACCATGAAGACTAGTAAATCGAGCTGCTTTGCATGGCAACATTGGAGATGGAGACAACACCATGGCAATGAGGAGAGTCACCAGCAGCACAGTCTTGGTAGTAGTGTTGCCGACCATATCTAGCTTTTGAAGCTGTGTAAGAAAATTTTAAGTGATATTTCTTGGAGATATATTATCACTTCATATGAAGCATATATTTATAATGTATAGGTTATAATTAAGAGTTGAATATATGGGATTTTATTATTAAATGGTCTTCATATTGCAATTAGTCTTAATTAAGTTATAATTTGAAAGCAACAACATCTCTTATATTTTATTGTCATAGACTTTTACCGTATAGTTATTTATTCTTGAATGTTTGAATTGACTTTGATCCCCATTTTTAAAGTTTATGATCTTCTTCTAATTTTTTTTTTAGTATCATAATCAATTCTCATACTGAATGGTTGAGTCAGAGGTCTGTCGAGATCTACCAAGATAACTACTATCATAACGAGAAATATATACTCCCACAAGATCTGCCAAGAATTCTACTCCCACAATATCGGAAAAAAACTTCCTCACGCTTGTTTATAAAATGTGTATATAGAATTCGAAACCCCACCCCCTAGGGGGTTTGAGCAAATGACTTCTAAGTCAGTAGCTCGAATCCTATAAATAGTAAAAGTTTTTTTATAAAAAAAAAATCTAGTCTAAATAGGTGGTTAGATAGATACTATAAAAAAAATAAAAAAAATAAAAAGTAAATGGAAAAGAGAAACATATTTTCATTGAATTTTGTTATGAGAATTAATTTTCTAAAGTTTGTGTTATGATAATTATCAAGTACGGCCTGAAAATTGACTTATTAAATTTTGCTTAATATTAATTTATCAATATATGTGGTGAGGTCACATTTGACCAAACCCATTCTATTAATTCATTTTTTAAGAAACCATATGAACTAGACTCGGTCAATTGGAGAAAGAGTTTCATGTAATGCATGGTTTTATCATAACATAATGGCACAATTCGATACCATCCACAAATCGCACAAAAAATAAAATAAAATTGTCTAATCTGAATTTACACCAACTCACTTGCTTATCATGAGCATAATTTATATATATTTATTACCCTTAAAAATAATTTTTTCACAATTTTCACTTTCTTTTAATTCTTTTTCACAAACTACACATCTAGTCTCATCAAACTGACCTGCTTTTACGATAGGTGTGAGTCGAATTTGTTTTGATTTTTAGTCAAAATCGTTTGTGACTCGTATATACTGGTTTTTTTATAAATTAAAAAAAAAAAAAAAAATCGGATTGATTTGTTAAAACGAATTGACTCGATCTGATTTAAAGTTGTTTTTCCAGTTCAATTTGATTTAATACGATTTTTGATCTAATGAGCATCTTACATATGTAACTGCATGGGCCTTTTGGATAATAAATCGGTTTCTCTATTTGATAAAATATTAATTTTGTTCTTCCATTTCAGAAACAAAAGTCATTCTTTTACTTTAAAATAGTGATGACAATTTCCCCCAAATCCTCATCTCATCTCCATTTGAAGGAAAAAATCAAACATTCATAAATGAGAATGAGGATGGAATGGGGATGATTTTCATCCCATTTCTAAAGGGGGATGGGGATAGAGCTAGTCTTAACACGGTTCCGATTCCATGGTTAAGTGGAACCAGAACCGGCGGTTCCAGCTCCGATTCCGACGGAACCGCCAGTTCTGAACCCTTTAAAATAAATAAAATAAAATAAACTCAGTCCAAGAGAGTAAGAGACTAAGAGGAGATCGAACTCATCGAAGGGAAGAACTAAAGATGATGTTGTAGAAGAAGAATCGAAGGGATTTGGGGTGGATAGGAGAAGAAGAAGAAGAAGAAGAATATGACCTGACGAGGGGCTGACAGTTGAGTAAGAAGAAGAACTGAAGAAGGATTTAGGTTTAGTTTAGGATTTTTTTTTTTTTTTTTTTTAAATTACAGGAACCGCCGGTTCCAATCCAGTTCGAACCGGCTAGTTCCTCGAAAACTGGAATCGAAACCAGAACCAGCCTCCTCTGGTTCCGGTTCGATTCCCCGATTCGAACCGAAACCGTGTCAGGACTAGATAGAGCTCTATATTTTAGCGATCTATGAATTTTTTAATTTGTCTTTTTATTTTTTTTTGGCCGTGGTCCTTAAATATCCAGCAAATCAGTAATCCATCGATTTTAGTGATCCGTATTTTCCGAAATAAACTTTTTTTTTTTTTTACACTCAAAATAAATAACATGTTTGTCAATTGTCAACAACATTGTGATTTGTGACATGGTTTCATTCTGGGCCAATGCTTATATCAGTATTAGGCTCAACTCGAAATTGGCCCAAAAGAGTAAGCAAATGGGCCATGTCTGCCCAAACACAACCCATTATTACTTGCCGATTATACACTGAAGTCACTGAACAAGCTTTTTCTGAAAATTGGATTGTGAAGGCCTGGCAGGCCCTGGCTACAAATGTTGATAATGAGTAATGGTTAAGTTTATTTTGTAAAGGAATATCATACACAATACTGTATTTTGTTATGAGTTAATCTATGAGGTTTAATTTTATGGTTTTACTAGGATCTCGTAAATATAATGTTGTATATTCTATATATCTTAAAATAATTCTTGAATGTGTATATCAAGGATCAAGATCATCTGATGCACTGATCTTTATAGCCATATTGATTACACATGTCAACAAATCTATATAGGTCAAGACAAATATTAGCTCAGTGGAGCATCCAAGTTTGTATATCAAATTATGTTATTAATTGCATCAAATTGGGATGTTTTGATATTTGCAGGAATTTATAATACCACTCAGCCTTAGCCACTCACATTAAATGTTTTACCAATAAATTATTTGCAAATTTCTGAAGCATGTTTTGTAGAAAATAATAATCCTTGAAATATTATTGATAATCACGGATACAATATATACTTGCACATATGCGTGAGTTATAGTAGAAGTTATCTACTTCTATACAGCTACTGGAAGGATAATGATAAACGAATTTAATAACACCATATTGACAGGTATTGGTGTTGGAAATAATTACAAAAATAACAGTATGGGTTATATACAAAGTCTTCAGTTAGAGTTATCCTTAATATGTTTCATATAGTTGAGATGTTGAAATCAAAATTTTAAGATATAAATTTAAGTTGATTTAGCCAAACCCTTAATTAAATGATCAAATATTAAATGAAACATTTTTCATATAATCATACCTCCAAAACAATATTACATGCCATTGATATTTGATCCGCCGTATATGAAGACATACAAGACACTTATCGAACATGAATAATTATGAAATACATAATCATACTAATTTAATACCATTTATTCAATCTAATCTGATACATCAAACTTAAGCACGTATACCCTAACTTGTAACATTTTTATTCATATTTATTTGCTATTCGGGTCTATGAAACACATACGAGTGTGTGTATATACTATATACTGTATATAGATAGATAAATCACATATGGAAGGGCCATCTTTGGAGTAAGAATCAGCAATTGCACTTGCAACATTGACCCGGTGGTGCAGGTTCGCAGCACACACAATCCAGACAACAGACTGTTGGTGGCATCTTTTTTCGCACCACTCCATTGATACCTGCAACAACATATATATTAAGGACAAGGATGAGGTGAGGTGAGGAAAGGATCCTTGTCCATATATTAATATAAACTAATCAATCAAACGCATCGTAATTACAATTAACGTAGAGATGTCAAATAGGATCTTATTATTTTAGGTCTAATAGAGAATTGAAATATGGCAGTTTGCGAAATATGACATATGACATTTAATAATCATCAACAAACTATATATTATGATGGTACCGATGACGAAAGCTTTCAAAAAAATACTTAACCCCGGATTAATAGATATTGTCAAAAAAAAAATTAAAATGAGTAATGTTAGGCTTTCTAAAATAAAAAATCAAATTCATTCCCGATATGATATGTAAATTGTCAACATCACATTACTGATCACCGCATAAAATCATGTTTTACAGGATATTGAGAATTCATATATATGAAACATCATTAATTGAGAAAGAATTTAGAAAAAAAAAATTGAGAAGCGTAGGATTACTCTTATAAAATTTTGTTTTCCGTAGGGGGGATATTAATTGTTTGCCGTCTATATCTATAAATCTATGCTAGACAAGCTGGAATAAGCCAACGACATAATTTTAAAAAAATATATAAAGCTTTACATGTGGGATTTAATTTTCAATGAATACAAAGTTTTATATATGAGCAAACCTACTGACTTATTAATTTTAAACAAAACAAAATATAAATTACCATGGACATATGTGAATCGAGCTGCTTCTCAAGGCAATAGCATTGGAGAGAACACAATGGCACAGATGAGGACAACCAACCACAATCACACAGCATTTTATTTAAACATGTGGTTGTAGTTGATCGTCCTGAAATTATAATTTCAGGACGACCTGATGGAAGAACCTCCCTATATATATATACAGTCTTTCTATTATCAGTTCGAACTGACAAAAGTTATATCAGTTCCTTGTATGTGGGCCACTGGATTTAAATACTTTGACTGACAAGTGTATACAGCCAAGTCAAAGTATTTAAATCCAGTGGCCCACATGCAAAGAACTGATATAACTTTTATCAGTTCGAACCGATAATAGAATTTATGTATATATATATGTGTGTGTGTACTAGTTGATTATATTCCACTGTTTTGAATTAAAAATAAAAATATTGATTTCTCATGACTTGGAAGAATTCTGCAACCTCATGTTTTTTCAAAGTCATCTAGACTTCTACCGTGAAGTTACACAATGCATAAAGTGTTTGAAACTTTGAATTGATTCCATCATGTCCAATGTCTGTACTTCTTCTTTTAATAAAATTTGATTCACACTAATTTATTTAGGCGTTTGTTTTTCTTTTTAGTTTTGTTGAAATCAATTTTTGTAAAGGAAGTTGGATGTTTTTATATACAGGAACATTACTTCATAATCAAAGTTATATAACATTGTGGAATCAATTCCACAACGTTATAAAATTATACATTTAATTATATATAACATTGTGGAATTGATTCGATAAGATCCTATAACGTTATGTAATTTGATTTTAAAAATTAAAAAATTTCAAGACCTACCTGAATAATAGAGAATTATTAACTTGTTAATTGTGCTTTTGTTATTTCATTTTAGAAATTAAGTTGCCGTTTGGTATCATTCCCAAAAAGTTGTTTTCCTCTTTTTGGTCTCGAAAAACACAAAATGCTGTTAGGCAGTCGTTTTCCAAAAAATAAAAATAAAAATAAAAATAAAAATTATGTTATTATTATTAAAGCGTTGAAAGACCGGCAGGCTGAAAACAGTTCATTTCATGTCTTCTTTGAATTTCAGCCATTAAACCACTGACATACAATAAATAATTATATATATAGCATTAATAACTTATTTTTTCTTTAAAACCAATTAACTAACATTAGATTACATTGCAAAATAATAAAAGAATTATAAACCAGTATAATATTTAATTATTTGTATTTATATAATAATAATAAATACTTTTTCTTATAATTTTAACAAAAAATATATATATAAAGCACAAATCAATTTTTAATTAATTAAATTTTTTTTTTGTTAATAATATATATAATTTAAATACAAATAATATTAATTTTACTTTTACAATATATTAGAAAAATGTTTTAAAAAAAATTCAACTAAATACATATATATATATAATGAATTTGAATTATCTGATCTTTTTCCTGACCTTTTTAAAGCATGTGATTGATTGTTGATAAAGTAGTTGTAAAAATCAATCACATCTTAACCACACATTCATTATAATACTACATAGGCACTCACATTAATTTCTTACCAATAAACCTGAAACATATTTCATATGATCATAGTAACTCCAAAACAATATTACACACCATTGATATTTGATCCAGCGTATATGAAGACGTAATCATACTAATTTAATACAATTTATCCAATCTAATCTGATACATCAAACATACGTATTTATTTGTTATTCAAATCTTTGAAACACGACTAAAAATATATTTAGATAAATCACTTATAGAGGGTCGATCACCTTTGGACTAAGAATATTCAGCAACCGCACTTGCAACATTGGCCTGGTGGTGCAGGTTCGCAGCACACACAATCCAGACAATAGACTGTCGGTGGTGTCTTTTTTCGCTTCACTCCATTGATACCTGCAACAAAATATATATATTAGGGTAAATTACACTGAACCCCTTGAGGTTTGGCCTTAAGACACTTAGATAGAAAAGTTTTGTTATTCTACACTAACACCCCTATATTGTCGAAAATGCCCTTGTATAATAATAAAAAATAAAAGCTTTTTTACACTGATACCCAAGGTATTTTGGACCTTACTATGGTCAAACAGGGGTGTTAGTGTAGAATAACAAACTTTTCCATCTAAGTGTCTTAAGGCCAAACCTCAAGGGGTGCAGTGTAATTTACCCTATATATTAATATTAACTAATCAATCAAACGATTAACGTAGAGATGTCAAATAGGATCTTATTATTTTAGGTCTAATAGAGAATTTAAATATTGAAGTTTACGAAATATGACATATGACGTTTAATAATCATCAACAAACTATTGATTAATCAGTTTATGATAGTCATTTGGTGTCATCAGTTGTAACGATTGTAATTGGCTTTTATGACG
Source organism: Acer yangbiense (assembly GCA_008009225.1). NCBI lineage: Eukaryota > Viridiplantae > Streptophyta > Magnoliopsida > Sapindales > Sapindaceae > Acer > Acer yangbiense. The sequence continues at coordinate 9,728,239 of CM017762.1, read as the reverse complement.
GTTTTTTATCATTATAAGATGATTAATGTTAGGTTTTCTAAAAAAATTTCTCAAATTCATTCCCATGGTATTTTTATATGTGAATTGTCAACATCACATCACTGATCACTACATAAAATCATGTTTTACATAATATTGAGAACTCAGATGACATATCATTTGAGAATGAATTTAGGAAAAAAAAAATTGAGAAGCGTAATTCTTAGACGGGATATTAATTGTTTGCTGTCTATATATATAAATCTATGCTAGACAAGCTGGAACGAGCCAAGGACATAATTTTAAACAAAATATAAAGCTTTATATATGGGATTTAATTTTCAGTGAATACAAAGTTTTATATATGAGAAAACCTACAGACTTATTAATTTTAAACAAAACAAAATATTAATTACCATGGGCATCTGTGAATCGAGCTGCTTCACAAGGCAATAGCATTGGAGAGAACACCATAGCAAAGATGAGGAGAGAAACCAGGACAGACCTTGCAGAGTTTCCTGCTGCCATAGCTTTAATTGAAGCTGCAAATTAAAAACAAATCTGTAACTTATATCAGTTATATGTATATATGATTAGATTATCTATATGCATATGATGCTTATTTATATATATATGTACTGGTTGATTATATTCCACTGTTTTGAATTAAAAATAAAAATATTGATTTCTCATGACTTTGAAGAATTCTACAACCTCATGTTTTTCAAAGTCATCTAGACTTCTAGCATGAAGTCACACGCTGCATAAAGTGTTTGAATTGATTCCACCATTTCCGATGTCTGCACTTCTTCTTTTTATTAAATTTGGTTCACACTAATTTATTTAGGCGTGTTAAGTACTTTTTAGTTTTGATGAAATCAATTTTGGAAAGGAATTTGGATGTTTATACACACTAACAGTACTTCATAATCGAAGTTACATAACATCGTGGAATTAGTTCCATAACGTTATAAAATTATACATTTAGTTATATAAATAAGATTCCATAATGTTACGTAACTTTGATTCTGAAAATTAAAAAATTTCATATCGGACCTGAATAATAGAGAATTATTAACTTGATAATTGTGTTTTTGTTATTTCTTTTTAGAAATTAAGTATTTCCGAATGTTTATACAAAACATACATTTTTTTCCCCAGAATAAAAATGTCCGAAAGTTTTCTCTTATTATAATCAATGTAGTTAGGTAGAAACTTGACTAGTACTTAATAAATAAATAAATAAAATCTTGACTATAGACTTAAATTCATGACTAGTATTAATGGTGGCCGACTTGGAATTATACGGTTACACGTCACAAGCAATCTTATTCATGTTCTAGGAAGTCACTTGGAATCTGTCACTAATTTTTCTAAGGGCAAATTGCACTGAATCCCTTGAGATTTGGGTAAGTTACACTTAGCTGGAAAAGTTTTGTTATTATACACTAATACCCCCAATACTTAAATTTGACTTTTAAAATGCCTAAAATGCCCCTAGTTATATTATTTTATACTTTTTTTTTTTTTTACCTTTTAACCAAAAACTTTATAAACTTTAATAAAATAAAATAAAAATTAAATAAAAGATACGATTCATTAAATAAATAAATAGTTTTAAAAAATTAAATAAATAAATAGTTTTAAAAAAATTAAAAAATAAATAGTTAAAAAATTAAATAAATAAATAATTTAAAAAATTAAATAAATAAATAGTTTTTTTTAAATCAAATAAATAAATTAAAAAATTAAAAAAATTAATTTTTTTTAAGGATATCCATTAATAGGGACAAGAAAAACTCTAAATATTCAAACTTTTACGGTAAGGATGATAATAATAGAAGCTTCAAGGTTCCCAACACCGAAGGAAGTGGTTGAAGAAGGCAAGAAGACTCCTAGTGTTGGGAACATTGAAGCTTCTCTCACCATTATCTTTACCGTAAAAGTTTGGATATTTAGAGCTTTTTTATCTATATTAATGGATATTGTTAAAAAAAAAAATTAATTTTTTTAATTTTTTTAATTTTTTTATTTAATTTTTAAAAAATATTTATTTATTTAATTTTTTAAAAATTATTTATTTATTTATTTTAAACTATTTATTTATTATTTTTATAAACTATTAATTTATTTAATGAATCATATCTTTTATTTAAATTTTTTTATTTTATTAAAGTTTTATAAAGTTTTTGGTTAAAAGGTTAAAAAATATATATATAAAATAATATAACTAGGGGCATTTTAGGTCTTTTCAAAGTTAAATTTAAGTCTTGAGGGTGTTAATGTATAATAACAAAACATTTCCGGCTAAGTGTAACTTACCCAAACATCAAGGGGTTCAGTGTAATTTGCCCTTTTTCTAATTAATTAACGACTTCATTTTTCTTTGTATTGTGATATGGATGACATGTCATTTATTTATCTAACTAGATGAGTTTAGCTATTAAAATTATAGTAATGCTACACATCCCACCTAAAATCCCACCTTTTTCATCCCACTACATGTGGTATGTGAGGTGTCAAAATGTGAGTGGATACATGGGGTAGGTGAGATAAATTTGTATCCACTCACAATTTGACACCTCACATGTCACATGTAGTGGGATGAAAAATTTGGGATTTTAGGTGGGATGTTTAGCATTATTGTTAAAATTATGGATTCGAATTGTGTCAAATATATTTATATTTATGATGACAAATATATATTTTCTTTAATGTTATGGAAGAAAAACTTAAAAGTAGTTCAATACCTTCTTGTTTTCATCTCGTCAAATATTTATTTTTGCTCCTTAGATAGTTTATATTTAAGATAATTTTTAAATAAAATATGGGGTAAATAAGGTTGAATAAACTTCATTTGCCACGCCCCCAGGGGCGTAGTTCAGCTGGTAAGTGGATAAACTTGGAACTTGGGTAAATGATTCCCAATTCTACGGTTCGAATCCTACCAATAATAAAAAGTTTAAAAAAAAAATACTTGGTTTAGTTAGGTGGATAGATAGATACAGTTAAAATATATATATATAGGGGCGAAGGCAAAGGGGGGGCCCATAGGGGCCATGGCCCCCCAGCCAATAAAAAATCAACATGATTTTCATTATAAGCATACTAATCTATAACACTGTTGTATAAATATAATAATTGCAATCTGGTCCCTCTACTTTATTAATAATATAACTTGAGTAATGCTAGAGGACCCAAAAAACCAACCCAAATTTTGAACCCAAATCTATGTGGCAACATCACACACAACATGGGCCCACGTCACTCTTCCCAAAGATCCCATGTGATGTTGCCACATAGGTTTGGGTTCAAAATTTGGGTTAGTTTTTTGGGTTCTCTAGCATTACTCATATAACTTTCTTCTATATTTTTTTTACCAAGACAAAATTAATCCCTTTCAGTATTTTTATTACTTATGATTTTATACATTATTTCCTAATCTAGTCTATATCTAAGTTCAACTACTACACATTTACTGTATAGTTACGTGGTTAATTTTTAATCATTGGATTTCAATCTAAATGTCTACAAAATTAAAGATTTGAAAATTTATAAGAAATTAAAACTAAAAAGGAAATAACCTCCTCTTGTAATTACCCTCACAATTATACATGAACTATATAGTAGCTAAATCCATATATATATATATATATATATATATATATATGCATGTGTGTGTGTGTGTGTATTTTTTATTAGGTACTCATTAGAACAAATTAATTTTTTATTTTTTTTACTATTTTATTATGCAATATCCATCTTGTTTTGAGGTGGTTCTTATTGTTTACTCTACATAGTTTGTTTACTCGTAATTTTTTGATTTGAAAGTTAAGAATATTTTTATAAACTTCCAAGATTTTAGGTTTGAGATTATAAATTAATAAATAATTTTATTTTTCAAGCTTGTGTTATTATATATTATTATTTGGTTAGGTTGTTACTTGTTACTATGGTTTTGATAAATTTATTTACTCGTTTGTTATTTAAATTTGTTCAAAAATATTTTTAAGTTAATTTGGTTTGATATGAATATTATAAAGTTAAATTATAAGTATATAAATAATTGTTTTTTTAAATATATTAATGGTGCAATGATATTTTAAATATTTTATGTGAATTTTATATTTATTAATTATGAACTATTGAAAGAGATATTTCATGTATGTAACAAGATGGAAGATCATTTTCTCACAAATTCTTTGATTATGTATAGTAAAATGGAAATCGCAAAGAAATTTAAATAAATTTGATTATAGATTATTTTTCAGGTACAAAATAGAGTCAACTTCCATTTGATTCTCAAAATAGTGTCAATATAATAATAATAATTATTATTATTATTATTATTTTGTATCATTATCTTAACGACTAAATGACATTACATTTTAGTATATTAATATATTTTTCTCGCGTGACATTTAGAACAATTTTCTATCTTGGCCCCCCCCCCCCAAAGCTAAAATCCTGGCTTCGCCCCTGTATATATATATCGTTTGCCACTATATCACATGAGTGATGGTTAAAATTTCATAGTTTTAAAACTAAATTGTTGGCCCTCACATATAGTTCCAACATTAACACAGGCATCATAGATATTACACTTGATTAAGAAATAATGTCAACACCGGCCGCTCAGTCATTAATTTTCTCAAATTACACATTTTTCATCTGGCGTGGGTTTGGATTTCTTTTGGGGTGCCAACCTAGTTGGGATGTCTTAAGTTTTCTTTGATGTTTTTCCCCTTTTGTTGGATTTTGCTCAACAACAACAACAACAAAAATATAAAAAAAAATAAAACAATAAAATAATAGTAATAATAATAATAATAATAATAATAATAATAATTAAAATAAACAAATAAAAGTTTAAAATTTGATATACCATCCGATGTGATTTAGTAATAAATGACACATTGTCTTACAAAAAGGTGATATATCACCCCAAAAAAAAAAAAGGTATAATGACTAAGGATAGATGACTGTGAATATGTTAATTCCCATAAAATATCATATTCTTCACCACCGCTCAATATGGTTTAATGGAAAAGAGTATTCATTCACTCTGACAATATAATGGATCTCATGTTCAAGTCACTGTCATTGTATAAAACAATATTCATATTCTTGAACATATTTCATATTTGTGTTGATTTCCAATCATGCATGTATATCATACAATAATAAACAAGCAATATTATTCGTTTGTTATATCAATATATCATGATACCTCTTCAACAGTATTACAAACACTTCGATATGTGATCCAGCTTATATGAAAAAAAAAAAAAAAAAAAAAAAAAAAAAAAAACAAACACAGATTCAAGATGATAAATCAATTCATATATATTAAAAAAAGTAAAACGTTATGAAATACAAGATATATTTAAGTCTGCTCCGATGTTTTTCTCTTTTCTTGATTGATACAATTAATTAAAAAAAAAGATATATTGTACTAATTTTGTGTTGTACAGTTTGTTTATACGGTATAATCCGATATATTAAACCAACTGATTTTTATTTATTTTCTTTTAAATGCTCCGGAAGATAAATCACTTTGAAGGCCCATTTTTTGGACTGAGGATCAGCAACCACACTTGCAACATTGACCTGGTGGTGCAGGTTCGCAGCACACGCATTGCGGGCAATAGACTGTTTGTGGTGTCTTTGTTCGCATTACTCCATTGATGCCTGCAAAGAACAAATTAACATGAACAGATCAATCAAACGATCATTATTGTTAAAATATAGAGATGTCAAATAAACAGGACAAATCAAATTATATATTTATTGTGTTCAATCTGCGTTTACCGAATCATAACTACACTATATGGATTCTAATTTTCTATGAATATATATACGAAAGTTATAATAATATAAATCCAGATTAATATATCGTCTCACAATTTATTTATAATTGGCGGTCTAGACTAGACTCGAACACAAATTTATCAAATTAAATTATTCGAAAACAAGCTGAAATATGGAAACCTGGCCCCATTTTAAACAACATATAAAGTTTTGTGTATGAGATTACCATGAACAGGGGTAAATCGAACTGCTTGGCAAGGCAGAATTGGAGAGAACACCATGGCAAAGATGAGGAGAGTCACCAGCATAGACCTGGTAGAGTTGCTTGCTGCCATAGCTTTGAAGAAAAAAAATTGTAATTACTGATTTGTATATATGGTTTAATTATGTTTAGATTATCATTGCATATATGAAGTGTATTTATAGCTAATAGTTGGTGAAGTACTATTTGAATTAAAAGATTGATTTCACACTAATATTTAAGTAGATAGAAGTCAGTCTTTGTTGGTGACTTGCAAGCTTATGCAACCTCATGTTTTTTTCTTTTTGTTTGTTTTGTTTAACTCATTTACAATGAAGTTTCATTTTCTTGAAATGTTTGAAGAGAGACTTCCTCCATGTTCAAAGTCTTCCTTGAAATGTTGAATTATACAAATTATTTGAGAGAGGTTTTTGTGTTTTATTTTTTTAATTTTACTATGACAAAATAATGTTTTTGAAAGATAGGGTATACAACTGGATAACATCATCTGCTATATTTGAAAGTGTTTTTAGTACTGCATGAAAGTATACTCTTAACTTGGAAAACTAATAATAATTAGATCATATTTACCGGGAGGAAAAATGAACTTAAGGTCATGTTTGGTTGGATGGAATGGAATGGAAAGAAAGCCATTTCATTCGTTTGGTTTGTTAAAATGCAGTGGAATGGTGATTCCATTGGAGTGGGGATTCCACCATTTTGGTGGAATGGGCATTTCATCCAAAAACCAATGGAATGCCCATTTCATTCCAAACTAAAATTTGTATTCCATAAATACCCTCATATGCCCGAACTCCATCCCATTCCAAAAATACCCTTCTTTCCAAAAATAATATATTATTATATATTATATTAATGATATATAAATATATTATATATATATATATATAACGATATATAAATATATATAATATATATTATATATAATAATATATAATATTCATATTATATAATATATGATATTTATATTATATAATATATAATAATATTAATATTATATAATATATAATAATATTAATATTACTAATATATAATATATATTATATATATTTATATGAACCTCACCAAGAGCAATGAGACCCGGAACCAATATATGGTAACGAATGATCGTTTTCTAATTCAAGTTTATAACGAAGAACAATTTAAGGAGCGTAACCCGTTATCTATATGGAGATAAGAACCAACGGTATCAAAAAGTTGTAGACGCCACATTCAAGAACGAGAGAAAATTGTGAGTGATAAGTCTAGGTTTGAACGCCACAAGGTAGAACCTTTGATAAGTTCACAAGTTCTATGAAGAACCAAAGAGAAAACACTCTTAATATTATTTCGAATTCAAAACTGAATAATAATACATTCTTACGTCCCTTAAATACTAAAAATATCTAAACCCTAGAAGGAAAAAAAAAAAAAAAAGGGCTTAAAGCCTAACATAAGAAGGAAATAAACTATTCGACCATTTAATTGCCTTACAATTAGGAAAGTAAAATAATAAAACTAGCAACTAGTTGACTTTGTTTGGGAAAACAAATCAGCTATTTATTTGGGAAATAATTAAAAAATAGGAAATATATTGATACTGGGACTCCTCCAACCATACACAGATATATTGAAATTCGGACTCCTCCAACCCTAGCTTGTACCACACACCCTAGCTTGGTCTTCATGTGGGCCCAACTTGGACTTCAACAAATCAGAATCAGACCATTAAGTGCTTCTTTGATCCTCTTGGCCCTTGCAATTAGACCAACTGAAACATGCAATGGATCCTTTGGTGATGCTTCTTGATTCTTATCATATATATTATATATAAATATATATAATAATATTTATATTATATTATTATAATATATATATATATATATATATATATATATATTATTATTATTATTATTATTATTATCCATAATATATCATATTATTATGAATGTTTTATAATTAGGGGTATTATGGTCATAATACAGTTAACTCCATTCCATTTCGTTGTTAACCAAACAAAATAATACTGATTCAAAGATTAATTCTAAAGTTCCAACCAAATAAAAAACTTAGTTTTTCTTTCCTTTCCATTCTCATTCTCATTCTCATTCTCATTACCATTCCGATTACCATTCCACTATGTAACCAAACGTGACCTTAATTCTTAACTTGTTATTATAATGTTTTTAAAAATTGTTGGTATCAAGTGACGTACACACCGCACAAATCAGAATTACATTTCTATTAATAAATTAACGTGCTCTTATGGAGAAACACTATATAGATGTGAAAGTGTCCTCGAATTTCAAAGTGTTTTACCAAATTGATGTTTTGGGAATTTCCGAAATTCTTCCTTGTTACAATCAAATTTTGGGTTGGAAAGTTGACTTGGACTATTAAACCAGCTTTCTTGTTCATTTTCTAGGAAACCACTTTGAATCAATCCACAAATTTCCTGGTAAACGACGTGTGTTAGACTGCAGAATTATGTAGATTACAAGTCGTTTAGTCGTTAATGTCAATTGTCACTTATTAAAATGTGTATAAATCATCAAGTGTACGTTTCTTTACGCAGGATTTTTTTTTATTTTTTTTTTATTTTTTTTATTTACAATATCTATTAATCTGGAACAAGGTATTTTTTTAAAACTTTCGCTATTGATAGGATTTGAACCGTTGACCTAAAAGTCATTTGTCCAAACCCCAAACTCGTCCATCTACCGGCTGAGCTACACTCATGTTGACTTCTTTACGCAGGATTGACACTTCAGAGACCTGCAAGATTGATTTTATAATGTTAAAGAGTGGGTTATATAACGTTACAGAGTGATTTACACACACTCTCAAAATTGACCATATCACTCTACAACGTTGCATATCCCACTATATAACGTTACACAACTAATCCCGTAAAAAAAAATTACAATATTCCCGATCAAGATAAGAATGTGAATAGCAATCGTAAACAATGTTCATTTTGGGCCGATGTTATATTGTAACATTTTTGGGCCAACTCAAACTTGGACTAAAATGGAAACAGAATGGGCCATGTAGAAATGTGGGTTAATTGCACTAACTTACCCTTACTTTATTGGATCTAGCAAGATTTCAAAAAGATGTCATAAATTAACACAAACATCCCTTGCCATCAAGTCAATCCGTTAACTTTAACGGTTGACTAACTTTGACCCTTGGAAAGCCAAATATACCATTGACACATCACCTCAAACATAAAATATTTTTTTAATTAAAATTAAAAAATAAATATTGAAAAAAAAAAAAAACAAAAACAAAATAATCTACCAGTGGTGGAGTAGGAAACAATAGATCTTTGACGATCTCCTACTTATCGGAAGAGATCTTCGTCAATCTTGGAGATCAACCTCTTGCAGATCGCAAAGGAGACTCCTCCGTGAATTTAGAATGTCTCCGCAGGCCGTCGATATATTATCTTTTTTTTTTAATTCAAAATATTTTATGTTTTGTATGATGTGACAGGGGTATATTTGGTTTTCCATAGGTCAAGGTTAGTCAATCGTTAAAGTTAACGGATTGACTTGATGGCAAGGGTTGTTTAAGTTAATTTAGAACATCTTTTTGAAATTTTGCTAGATCCAATAAAGTAAGGGTAAGTTAGTGCAATTAACCCTAGAAATGTAGAATCAACAAGAAGGATAGCTTTTATTAGAAACAAACAAACAGGTAGAAAATGATCTCACTCAAAACAAACAAAACTACAACATTTTATTTTTCTTACAAGATTTTCAAACATCTAACACATAAACTAAACTCTGCTGACATCTAAAAATGTCACTCATATACTCCTTATAACCTGTAACTTCTCTAGTAATCAACCATGGTATACATACTGATTCAAAGCTTCGTATATCCCCCGGAATTCACCAGTTTAGCTTCGCCGGAAAGTACTGTAACGAAATGATGATAAATTTCATATTAAAAACCGAAAAAGAGGTCATTATTAAAGAGCTAAACATAATCGAATGGCAATTTACCTTTTCGATGAGGGAGAGATAGTACGGCTTGACCTTTTCGACATCTATCTGAACTTTGCTCTTGCTGTAGAGGTCATATTTGCTGTGCAGGAAAACATTAGATAAGAACAGACAGAAAGCACTTTTAAATAAAAGTGATTTTGGCAAGTACTAAAAGTGCTTCCAAAGGCAATATTAAGTGATTTTTAAGCTTACTTGAATACTTGTAGCCACTTCAGATTCTCAACATCCTCTTCATTCATCAAGTGCTTATATGCTCCTGATCTATGTAGCGCTGCAATATCATGAAAATCCTAGCATGAATATCGCTGAACGTTAAAATTAAACAGAAACATTTATTTATAAATTTCAATTATCAATTGTATATGCACTCTGCTTACTATAGAATGAGTGGTATCTGATGATGAAAAGGGCTGCAGAAGGCAGAGTTGTTTTATTCTCTTTGGTCACCTATTGAATTCGACAGGATGTGAAAATTTGTTCTGCTCGTGTAAATTTACGAAAAAATAAACTAAAAAAGTAATGTGATCATGTTTGAAAAATTACCAAATACATGTAGTCATCGTGCCCCATGACATCATTATATTGTTCAATCCGCATCGTTCAGAGTAAACTCCATATTTAGTGTTGTAAGCAGAGTTGTTGTAGTCTGCATTTTCTTTGAAATACTGCAACAACAGGAAGTAAAATCTGAATCAGAATTTTGTTATGGCCAACAAGGAAGATATACCAAGTCAAAAATTAAAGGAAACTTAAGGACCTTGTGGTGGACGATTGATTCATCGAAAGCACATCCGACAGGAAACGTATTAAACACCAAAATGGTAAGTAACATCAGTACTATTTTCTAAGAAAATTCAAATGCGACTCACCGACAACTGCCCATTGAGGAAGCCCTCCAAAGCTAGGATGAAGCAACACCTTACCGAGATCTAAAACAATAAGAGTGTTATTTCAACTAAAACGTGTAAAAGGTCGATGAAATTTATCCTGGAATATACGAAAAACTCGGAAAGAAACATAGCATACCATGAATGAGGCCAGTCAAGTGCAGCCAATCTTCATCAGGATAGTCCTTTCGAATGGCCTCTGCAGTCTGCAACAAGTGCTCAATCTGAGGCTCATCCAAGTCCGGATCACTCTCGTCCACCACATCGTTGAGAAGCTCGCAACACTCCCATATGCTCATCTTCACTCTGTTCAATTTTCCATACTCTTCCCTCATCTTCCTCACCTGCACGCAATATTTAATTTCCATATATAGACTTGTACAAAATACACAATTTTTTTTTTTCAATGTACAACAAATGACTGAGAAATGAAATGCTTACAAAGTCATATGTCTGGTTAATGTGATTGATTCTGTAGAAATTCTCAACTTCCTTTTGCCTCTCACTTTCAGCACCATAGTCTCTGTATCCATATATCATATATGATTGTTAATTAGATCAAATTAGTGACTGTCGAGTTCATAACGATACAGAGTAAACTAAACTATTCCATAATTGAAAAAAAAAACGTGCAGAATCTCGCACCTTATCACTCCTCTACATATAAATATCTCAAATGAAATTTATCTAGATGTGAGATACTTTTTAATTAATAGTTAAGACAGAGAAAATTTAAATACTGATTATGTTCATATATAGTCATGTTAAGAGTCGAATAGATCTCAAATAGATCCAAAATCGTATCAATCTTTGGATATATAGAGAGAGAATATCTCTCTTGTGGGACAATAGTGATAATGATAAGGGAAAACTTCAAATATTTCAACAAGCAGTTTTTTTTTTTTTATAAATATTTTTCAAGTTTTAGTTAATTAAATGAACAAGTAGTTATACCAAATTCTTGCTTGGCCCATAACAGTTTAATTTTAACTTTATACTAAACGTACTAAAGCCCAATAAACAAAACTTTATAAAATATTTCCAACTAGCCCAATAAACAAAACTTTAAAACCTTGTTAAAATAGCTAATCTAAAAAATAAAAATAAAAAATAAAAACTCCTCTTCTTATTTCAACAATCTTCATTCAACGGATTCCCAAACCCCTCACTTTTCTTTCTTTTCCACTTTCCCAAATCTCAAACTCTAACTTCTCTCTTCTCTTAAATCTCTCAATTTAAAAGTAAATTCCCTTAACTTTAATCTTTTTTATTTATTTGCTTAGAATGAATTTGATTTTAGGTTTTGTATTTTATAATTGTTATTTAAGTATTGTATTTTATTATTGAGATTTAGGTTTTGTATTTTAATGTGTCTTCTTATGGGATAGCAAAGTTAGAAAAGAGAAGAAAATTCTTAGGAAAGCTAAGGTTTATTTTTACTTTTGGGGATTTGAAAATAAAAATATTCATTGAAAATTTTTATTGTGTGTTACCATTATCTCTTACTAGGTATATCATTAATTTTTTTTATTTTTTTTTAATGAAGTTTCTCTTGTATGGTTTTAATTTGATTATTATAAAAGAAAAATTTTGCTTAGTAGTTAGTCCAAAATTTTAGGATTTTTAAATAGGAAAAAAAAAAATTAGATTAGCCCACCCTGAAATATTTTCCAGCTACGCCCCTGGATCGATGAAATATCAAAAACCCAGAATGCAAGTCTAGTTTACAGAAAACCCACAATAAATCAAACAAAATCCTTATTTAAAATATAAGAAAAAATCTACATAAAAATAATGGAATTTAAAGACACGAGAAAAGAAAAATAATTACCAAATTGAGGGTGATCAATGAGAATAGTCATCCTGAATCAAAAATAATAACCAGGAAGAAGGTGATAATATAAAGAAAATATAGAAGTGTAATTGGGCTTGAAAAGTGGGAGGTATTTATAATTGGCCGGAGAGTCCTTCCCTGAGAATTCACATGTTCTGTGTCCTTCCATAAAAATTTGAACTCTTTTATTTTCCTCTCTCTCTTACTATATATGTATTTTGTATCTATCTATCTATCTATCTCTCTTTGATATATTTGAATTTGGATCCTCTGTTGATCTGATTTTTTTTCCTGACCTCACATAATCTCATGACACATAAACATTGCAATGAATTTATGGTTAAGATATGATTGGTTTCTCAACTACTACTTTGTCCAACAACCAATTGCATGCTTTAAAATACTTTAAAAAATTAGGAAAAATATCCTAAATATATAAATAAAAGGTGTCATGCTCATGCATCACTTGATATTATTTTACAAATTAAAGAAATCCAAAGAATGTTGACAGACCAGTAAGAGTCCATGCAAGTTGGCAACTAGGCTTACAGAGAAATACATAAAAAGAACGAAAAGATTGTTTCTACTGTTTTTGTTTTGACACTAAATTTTTTAAAGTGATGTTTGAGAGTAATATTTTCGTTCCGCCCGGTTGGAGGTGGTATTTATAGATAAGAAAAAGAAAAAAAAAGTAAAAAAAAAAGGGGTAGCCGTTGGAGACCCAACGGCTTGCTGACGTCAGCAGGCCGTTGTGCCCAACGGTCAGCCCAAAAAAAAAAAAAAAAAAAACCATTGAACAGTCGGTTCGAACCGGAATCGGGACTGTCGGTTCCATTCCTGTTCGAACCGCCCGGTTCCAGTTTCCCTCTGGTTCCACGGTTCGAACCAGAACCTTGTCAGGTATATTCGGCAGTCGTTTTCCAAAGAAAAAAAAAAATCCAAAAATACAGAATTCGATTTTAAGCCTTTAAAACGTTGAAAGAATCGGCAAGTTGAAAACAGTTCATTCATGTCTTCTTTGAATTTCAGCCATTACAAGATTTTGACATAGCATTAATAATTATATATATTGACATAGCATTAATAACTTATTTTTTCTTTAAAACCAATTAACTAACATTAGAGCATCTCTAATGCTGTGCTAAATTATTGTGTCAATGCCAAAATTTAGTATATGGTGCAAAAACCATCCTCCAATGCAGTGTCAAATGATATGCCAAATTTGGCATATGCTATTGTGTGCCAAATTTGGCATATGCTATATTATGTTAATGGAACTTTGAGAGCATTAAAAGAAATAATGAATGTATTAATAGTAAGTGTTTACTTTTATAATTTTAATTAATAAAATAATAAAAATAGTATTTTAAATAGAATTGTGCATTGGAATACAATGCTAAATTAATGTGCTAAAAATAGTATTTTACTCTTTTTTGTGCCAAATTTGACATTGGTATTGGCATATGTATTGAAGATGGTCTTAGATTACATTGCAAAATAATAAAAGAATTATAAAACCAGTATAATATTAAATTATTTGTATTTATATAATAAAAAAAAATACTTTTTCTTATAATTTTAACAACAAAAAAAATAAAGCACAAATCAATTTTTAATTAATTTAAATTATTTTTGTTAATAATATATATAATTTAAATACAAATAATATTAATTTTACTTTTACAATATATTAAAAAAAATGTTTTTAAAAAAATTCAGCTAAATACATATATATATAATCTTTACCATTTTGGGCGGTGGTAATACATCAAATTAGGATGTTATGATATTTGCAGGAGTTTATAATACCACTTAGGCACCCACATTAATTTTTTACCAATAAACCTGAAGCATGTTTCATATCCATACCATAATAAATGATCAAATAGACAAATATTAAATGAAACATATTTCATATGATCATAGTACCTCCAAAACAATATTACATACTATTGATATTATATCCAGCGTATATGAAGACGTAATCATACTAATTTAATACAATTTATCCAATCTAATCTGATACATCAAACATACGTATTTATTCGTATTTATTTATTGTTATTCAAAATCTTTGAAACACGACTAAAAATATATATAGATAAATCACTTATGAAGGGTTGATCATCTTTGGACTAAGAATATTCAGCAACCGCACTTGCAACATTGGCCTGGTGGTGCAGGTTCGCAGCACACACAATCCAGACAATAGACTGTTGGTGGTGTCTTTTTTCGCTTCACTCCATTGATACCTGCAACAAAATATATATTAATATTAACTAATCAATCAAACGATTAACATAGAGATGTCAAATAGGATCTTATTATTTTAGGTCTAATAGAGAATTTAAATATTGAAGTTTACGAAATATGACATATGACGTTTAATAATCATCAACAAACTATTGATTAATCAGTTTATGATAGTTATTTGGTGTCATCAGTTATAACGATCGTAATTGGCTTTTATGACGGTTTTTTATCATTATAAAATGAGTAATGTTAGGCTTTCTAAAAAAATTTCTCAAATTCATTCCCGGTATGTCCGTATGTAAATTGTCAACATCACATCACTAATCACCGCATAAAATCATGTTTTATAGAATATTGAGAACTCAGATGACATATCATTTGGGAATGAATTTGGGAAAAAAAAAATGAGAAGCGTAATATTGCTCTTATAAAATTTTATTTTTCTTAGACGGGATATTAATTGTTTGCCGTCTATATATATATATATATATATATATATATATATATATATATATATAATCTATTATAGACAAGCTGGAATGAGCCAAGGACATAATTTTAAACAAAATATAAAGCTTTACATATATACATGCATGTGGGATTTAATTTTCAATGAATACAAAGTTTTATATATGAGCAAACCTACTGACTTGATAATTTTAAACAAAACAAAATATTATATATGTACTATAGTTGATTATATTCCACTGTTTTGAATTAAAAATAAAAATATTGATTTATCATGACTTGTAAGAATTTACAACCTCATGTTTTTCAAAGTCATCTAGACTTCTACCATGAAGTCACACGCTGCATAAAGTGTTTGAATTGATTCCACCATTTCCGATGTCTGCACTTCTTCTTTTTATTAAATTTGGTTCACACTAATTTATTTAGGCGTGTTTTGTACTTTTTAGTTTTGGTGAAATCAATTTTTGGAAAGGAATTTGGATATTTTTATACACACTAACAGTACTTCATAATCGAAGTTACTTCTTATAATTCCACAACGTTATAAAATTATACATTTAATTATATAATATTGTAGAATTGATTCAATAAAATTCCATAACGTTACATAACTTTAATTCTAAAAATTAAAAAATTTCATATCCGACCTGAATAATAGAGAATTATTAACTTGATAATTGTGTTTTTGTTATTTCTTTTTAGAAATTAAGTATTTCCGAATGTTTATACAAAACGTACTTTTTTTCCCAAAAATAAAAATGTCCGAAAGTTTTCTCTTATTATAATCAATGTAGTTAGGTAGAAACTTGACTAGTAATTAAAAAAAAAAAAATCTTGACTATAGACTTGGAATTATACGGTTACACGTCACAAGCAATTAATCTTATTCATGTTCTAGGAAGTCACTTGGAATCTGTCACTAATTTTTCTAATCAATTAACGACTTTCATTTTTCTTTGTATTGTGATATGGATGACATGTCATTTATTTATCTAACGAGATGAGTTTAGCTATTAAAATTATAGATTCGAATTGTGTCAAATATATTTATATTTATAATGACAAATATATATTTTCTATAATGTTATGGAAGAAAAACTTAAAAGTAGTTCAATACCTTCTTGTTTTCATCTCGTCAAATATGCGATTATTTTTGCTCCTTAGATATATAGTTTATAATAAGATAAATTTTAAATAAAATATGGGGTAAATAAGGAATAAACTTCATTTGCCACGCCCTCAGAGGCGTAATTCAATTGGTAGATGAACAAGCTTAGGTAAATGATTCTCAATTCTACGGTTTGAATCCTACCAATAACAAAAAGTTTAAAAAAAAATACTTGGTCTAATTGGGTATAGATAAATACAGTAAAAAAAAAAAAAAAAAATCATTTGCCACTATATCACGAGTGATGGTTATAATGTCATAGTTTAAAAACTAAATTGTTGGCCCTCACATATAGTTCCAACATTAACAAAGAGCATCATAGATATTACACTTGATTAAGAAATAATGTCAACACCGGCCGCTCAGTCATTAATTTTCTCAAATTACACATTTTTCATCTGGAGTGGGTTTGGATTTATTTTGGGGTGTCAACCTAGTTGGGATGTCTTAAATTTTCTTTGATGTTTTTCCCCTTTTGTTGGATTTTGCTCAAAAAAAAAACCAACAAAAAAAGAATTAAAATAAACAAATAAAAGTCTAAAATTTGATATACCATCTGATGTGATTTAGTGGTCAATGACACATTGTCTCACAAATAGGTGATGTATCACAAACAAACAAAAAAAGTCTAAAATTATTAATAACCTTTGTTAGCTTCTTGACGTAGTTTGTAACATAAAGAGTGAGTGAGTGACAATACACCTCCGAAAATTGTATATACATCTCAAATTAGTATTTATTTATTTTTTTCAAAATTTCAACATTAACATTACATAAAACTATTAAAAGGATTAATAAATTGTAATACAATTTTTAATATTTTAAACATGTATAATTTGGGGAATGGTATAATGACTAAGGATAGATGGCCGTGAATATGTTAATTCCCATAAAATATCATATTCTTCACAACCACTAAATATAGTTTGGTTGAAAAGAGTGTTCTTTCACTCTAAGAATATAACCGATCTCATGTTCGAGTCGCTGTCACTTCATAAAAAAATATTCATATTCTTGAACATATTTCATATTTGTGTTGATTTCCAATCTTGAACCATGTATATCATACAATAATAAACAAGCAGTGCTCTTCAACAATATTACAAACACTTCGATATGTGATCCAGCTTATATGGAAAAAAAAATATATATATATACAAACACAAAGATTCAAGATGATAAATCAATCCATATTAAAAAAGGTAAAACATTATGAAATACAAGATACATTTAAGTCTGCTCTGATGCTTTTCTCTTCTCTTGATTATACAATTCATTAAAAAAAAAATGATATATAGTACTGATTTAGTATTGTACAGTTTGTTTAAACGGTATAATCCGATATATTAAACGAACCGAACTGATTTTTATTTATTTTCATTTAAATGCTCCGGAAGATAAATCACTCTGAAGTTTGAAGGCCCATTTTTTGGACTGAGGATCAGCAACCACACTTGCAACATTGACCTGGTGGTGCAGGTTCGCAGCACACGCAATGCAGGCAATAGAGTGTTGGTGGTTTCTTTATTCGCATTACTCCATTGATGCCTGCAAAGAACAAATTAACATGAACAGATCAATCAAACGATCATTATTGTTAAAATATAGAGATGTCAAATGAACAGGACAAATCAAAATATATATTTATCGTGTTCAATCTGCGTTTATCGAATTATAACTACACTATATGGATTCTAATTTTCTATCAATATATATACGAAAGCTATATAATATGAATCCAGATTAATATATCATCTCACAAGTTATTTATAATTGGCGGTCTAGACTAGACTCGAACACAAATTGATCAAATTAAATTATTCGAAAACAAGCTGAAATATGGAAACCTGACCCGATTTTAAACAGCATATAAAGTTTTGTGTATGAAATTACCATGAACAGGGGTAAATCGAACTGCTTGGCAAGGCAGAATTGGAGAGAACACCATGGCAAAGATGAGGAGAGTCACCAGCATAGACCTGGTAGAGTTGCTTGCTGCCATAGCTTTGAAGAAAAAAAATTGTAATTACTGATTTGTATATATGGTTTAATTATGTTTAGATTATCATTGCATATATGAAGTGTATTTATAGCTAATAGTTGGTGAAGTACTATTTGAATTAAAAGATTGATTTCACACTAATATTTAAGTAGATAGAAGTCAGTGTTTGTTGGTGACTTGCAAGCTTATGCAACCTCATGTGTTTTTTTTTTAAAAACTCATTTAGACGTTTACAATGAAGTTTTATTTTCTTGAAATGTTTGAAGAGAGACTTCCTCCGTGTTCAAATTCTTCCTCGAAATATTGAATTATACAACTTATTTGAGAGAGGTTTTTGTGTTTTATTTTTTTTAATTTTACTATGACAAAATAAGCTAGGTTTTCGAAAAGACATGTATACCACTAGATCAACATCAACTGCTATATTTGAAAGTGTTTTTAGTACTGCATTAAAGTATACTCTTAACTTGGAAAACTAATAATAATTAGATCATATTTATCGGGAGGAAAAATGAACTTAATTCTTAATTTGTTATTATAATATTTTTAAAAATTGTTGGTATCAAGTTACGTACACACCGCACAAATCAGAATTACATTTCTATTAATAAATTAACGTGCTCTTATGGAGAAACACTATATAGATGTGAAAGTGTCCTCGAATTTCAAAGTGTTTTACCAAATTGATGTTTTGGGAATTTCCGAAATTCTTCCTTGTTACAATCAAATTTTGGGTTGGAAAGTTGACTTGGACTATTAAACCAGCTTTCTTGTTCATTTTCTAGGAAACCACTTTGAATCAATCCACAAATTTCCTGGTAAACGACGTGTGTTACACTGCCGAATTATGTAGATTACAAGTCGTTTAGTCAACGGTAACCAAGTTGACATGTTGGTATACAGCATATAATGTTATATTGATAAATGTCAATTGTCACTTATTAAAATGTGTATAAATCATCGTACAGGATTGACTCTATAGAAACATGCAAGACTAAATTTTATAATGTTAAAGAGTGGGTTGTGTAATGTTATAAAGTCATTTACACGATGACCATATCACCCCGTAACGTAACGTAACATGTCCCACTATATAATGTTACACAATAAATCCCGTAAAAAAAGAATTAGGATCATCTACTGAACTGATCTTTTTCCTGACCTCACATAATCTAATAACGTGTAACCTCACATAATCTAATAACGTGCACATAAGCATTGTAATTAATGAGTGGTTAAGATATGATTGATTTTCACAACAACTTTATCAACAACCAATCACTTGTTTTTAAAAAGGTCAGGAAAAATATCAAATCAGTAGAGGATCCAAATCCGTAAAAAAACAAAAACAAAAAACAAAAAACAAAGCGCAAAATTCCCAATGAGATAAGAATGTGAACAGCAATTGTAAACATGTTCATTTTGGGCCGATGTTATATTGTAACATTTTTTGGGCCAACTCAAACTTGGATCAAAATGGAAACAGAATGGGCCATGTAGAATCAACAAGAAGGATAGCTTTTATTACAAACAAACAAATAGGTAGAAAATGATCTCACTCTAAACAACAAAACTGCAACATTTTATTTTTCTTACAAGATTTTCAAACATCTAACACAGAAACTAAACTCTGCTGACATCTAAAAATGTCACTCATCTACTACTCCTTATAACTTGTAACTTCTCTAGTAATCAACCATGGTATACATACTGATTCAAAGCTTCGTATATCCCCCGGAATTCACCAGTTTAGCTTCGTCGGAAAGTACTATAACGAAATGATGATAAATTTCATATTAAGAACCGAAAAAGAGGTCATCATTAAAGAGCTAAACATAATCGAATGGCGATTTACCTTTTCGATGAGGGAGAGATAGTACGGCTTGACCTTTTCGACATCTATCTGGACTTTGCTCTTGCTGTAGAGGTCATATTTGCTGTGCAGGAAAACATTAGATAAGAACAGACAGAAAGCACTTTTAAATAAAAGTGATTTTAGCAAGTACTAAAGTGCTTCCAAAGGCAGTATTAAGTGATTTTTAAGCTTACTTGAATACTTGCAGCCACTTCAGATTCTCAACATCCTCTTCATTCATCAAGTGCTTATATGCTCCTGATCTATGTAGCGCTGCAATATCATGAAAATCCTAGCATGAATATCATTGAACGTTAAAATTAAACAGAAACATTTATTTATAAATTTCAAATATCAATTGTATATGCACTCTGCTTACTATAGAATGAGTGGTATCTTATGATGAAAAGGGCTGCAGAAGGCAGAGTTGTTTTATTCTCTTTGGCCACCTATTGAATTCAACAGGACACGAAAATTCGTTCTGCTCATGTAAATTTACAAAAAAAATAAACTATAAGAGCAATGTGATCACGTTTGAAAATTTACCAAATACATGTAGTCATCATGCCCCCACGACATCATTATATTGTTCAATCCACATCCTTCGTAGTAAACTCCATATTTAGTGTTGTAAGCAGAGTTGTTGTAGTCTGCATTTTCTTTGAAATACTGCAACAAGAAGTAAAATCTGAATCAGAATTTTGTTATGGCCAACAAGGAAGATATACCAAGTCAAAAATTAAAGGAAACTTAAGGACCTTGTGGTGGACGATTGATTCATCGAAAGCACATCCGACAGGGTACGTATCACCTGTAATATAGATATGATATCAGTACACACCGAAATGGTAAGTAACATCTGTACTATTTTCTACGAAAATTCAAATGCGACTCACCGACAACTGCCCATTGAGGAAGCCCTCCAAAGCTAGGATGAAGCAACACCTTACCGAGATCTAAAACAATAAGAGTGTTATTTCAACTAAAACATGTAAAAGGTCGATGAAATTTATCCTGGAATATATGAAAACACCGAAAGAAACATAGCATACCATGAATTAGGCCAGTCAAGTGCAGCCAATCTTCATCAGGATAGTCCTTTCGAATGGCCTCTGCAGTCTGCAACAAGTGCTCAATCTGAGGCTCATCCAAGTCCGGATCACTCTCGTCCACCACATCGTTGAGAAGCTCGCAACACTCCCATATGCTCATCGTCACTCTGTTCAATTTTCCATACTCTTCCCTCATCTTCCTCACCTGCACCCAATATTTAATTTCCATATATTAGACTTGTACAAAATACACAAATTTTTATTTTTTAATGTACAAAAATGACTGAGAAATGAAATGCTTACAAAATCATATGTCTGGTTAATATGATTGATTCTGTAGAAATTCTCAACTTCCTTTTGCCTCTCACTTTCAGCATCATAATCTCTGTATCCATATATCATATATGATTGTTAGATCAAATTAGTAACTTTCGACTTCATAACATTACAAAGTAAACTATTTCTGAATAGAAAAAAAAACGTGCAGGATCTCGCACCTGATCACTCCTCTACATATAAACATCTCAAATGAAATTTATCTAGCTGTGAGATACTTTTTGATTAATAGTTAAGACAAACAGAGACAATTTAAATACTGATATATGTTCATATATAGTCATGTTAAGAGTCAAATAGATCCAAAGTCGTATCAATCTTCAGATTTATAGAGAGAGAATATCTCTCTTGTGGGACAATAGTGATAATGATGATAAGGGAAAACTTCAAATATTTCAACATCTCCAATAATAATCCATCAAGAATCCAAGTTTCAGTTCCGTGGAGGTCAAACTGAGATTAAAAGTCCTGAATTTGCAAAATAATTATTATTTAACATAAAAGGACAAAATTAATATGTTGATTAAGCGGATAAATTTTTAATTAAGCAAAAGAAACTAGTTAACTACCTAAAAGTGTGGCCAAAGGAATTGGTGTGTGGCACCAGAAATCCACCATCTAACAACAGTTTTTTCTCATCAATTTGAACCTTCTGTTCCTGTGCCTCATCAACTCCACCTGATCATAATTAAATATTAATTAAAATTTTATCCAAAATAAATATAACAATATTCCTCTGTTCATCCAAGATTTACAAGAAAAAAATTAAGAAAAAAAAAAAACTTTCATTGATTAAACTACCCAAAATCTCAGTATATTTGATCGATGAAACATCAAAAACCCAGAATGCTAGTCTAGTTTACAGAAAACCCACAATAAATTAAATCAAACAAAATCCTTAATTAAAATATAAGAAAAACTGGTATAATCTACATAAATATAATGGAATTTAAAGACACGAGAAAAGAAAAATAATTACCAAATTGAGGGTGATCAATGAGAATAGTCATCCTGAATCAAAAATAATAACCAGGAAGAAGAAGGTGATAATATAAAGAAAATATAGAAGTGTAATTGGTTGCATATTGGGGCTTGAAAAGTGGGAGGTATTTATAATTGGCCGGAGAGTCCTTCCCTGAGAATTCGCACGTCCTGAGTCCTTCCCTGAGAATTCACATGTTCTGTGTCCTTCCATGAAAATTTGAACTCCTTTTATTTCCTCTCTCTCTTACTATATATGTATTTTGTATCTGTCTATCTATCTCTCTTTGATATCCTCTGTAGATCAGATTTTTTTCACCTAATCTCATGACAATACTTTATCCAACAACCAATTACATGCTTTAAAAAGATTAGAAAAAAAATCCTAAATATATAAATAAAAGACAATGCTCGGGTACTGACTAACCAATGGGCATTTACCACGTAGTCCATTTATAAAGAATACATGGAGATAAATGTAAAAAATTAAAAAAAAAAAAAAAAAAAAAAAAGGGGCCACGTGACAACACCCTATTGGTGGGGTCAACACTTTGGGTACCAAGTAATTTCCATAAATAAAAGGTGTCATGCTTATGCATCACTTGATATTATTTTACAAATTAAAGGAATCCAAAGAATGTTGACAGACCAGTAAGAGTCCATGCAAGTTGGCAACTAGGCTTACTGGCTTACAGAGAAATACATAAAAAGAAAGACAAGATTATTTCTACTGTTTTTGTTTTGACACTAAATTTTCTAAAGTGATGTTGGACAGTAATTTTTTTTTTTTTTTTAAATAATATTCTTTATAAAAAAAAAAAAAAATTGGTATTAGGGTCTACGATTAGATCAACCTTCATAATTTTTTTTTTACTATGTAAAGGTAGTCGAGACATGAACCTTTATCATATAAATGGAGGAAAAATGCACAACTTCTTTTAGAGGAATTTTTATTTAGTTATGTGTTGATACATGTGGTTGACAGGGATGTAGGGTGCATGTTAAAAAAAAAATAAAAAAAAATAAAAAAAAATAAAAAAATAAATTGAAGGGCCATTTGATAATAATCTTTCAAGTCCTAATGGACCTAATCAATGAATTGAACTAGCTAGTTATATTTTTAATTTGTTAAAAGGTTTTGGACTTGAAAGGGGCTCATATCAAAGACGGGTAGAAATTGGAATTTGGATGGGTTAATCAAAAGAATCCTGTAAATTTATCAGAAGCACTTGTTAACTTGTGTAAATATTCAACTCAAAAGCATTTTAATACAATAATAAATAAATAAAAATCCAAAACCCCAATCGATTTTTAAATTTTGTTATTAGCTTAAAAAAAAAAAAATTAAAGTAAAATCATTTTAATTTAAGGTTACTAATTATGTTTTCAAAAAACATATTAAGGTTACTAAATATAAATATCCAAAATCAATTTATCAAAAAATAATATATTGGTGACATTCATTGTCAACATTGATATATAGCTCTTCTTTCATGTTTGTGATGAGAGTTCAAATCACACGGTATATATTTAGCATATTCGGTGGATAGATTTCTCTTGGTGTGTGTGAGTATATATAACCGGATGTACAAAGAGTGTTTGAGTGTCGGTAGATTCTAATTTGATTGGTGTCTTAATATAAAATAAATAGTAATAATTATTTAATTATTTTAAAAGGGAGGGCCCGTACTTCATTGTAATAAAATTTAAAATTAAATTTATTACTTTAATATTTATCCCTTTTTATATGTAGGGTATATTACATAAACATCACAGATATTATACCTAATTACATGAGAATTCAACTTTTGCTCATTATTACACTAACATCTGTGGTACACAGTTAGATATTAACGGTTGAGGGATAAAAACGTCTTTTGGGTTGTTAAAATTACAAAATTATTATTTATTATTTATCATTTATATAATTATATAATTAAATAATTATTTGAAAAAAAACATGGATGGATCTCCTCCATCCATAAGCAATCTCCACCATTGAATTATTTTATTTTATTTTTTGAGTTGTTGAAAATAAATTCCCCCCCTCAAAAAAAAAGAAATAATTGTAGAAAACAAAGCAATTAAAAAAAAAAAAAAAAAGAGCAAAAGAATTTAAAAAAAACGTTGGGAAGAGATCTAGAAGAACAGGTCTCATCCAAACTCCATTTGCTCCATCTCAAATGGAGCTTCTCCATCCGCGATAGGACTCGCAGATGGAACGTTCCATTAGATCTGCGATGGATCTCGCAAATGGAACAGGGTCCGTCAGATACGGAGCGTTTCATCTCTGATGGATCTCCATCGATGGAGCTGACTCAATCGTTGGAGCGGTTCTGTTCCATCAATTTTTGGTGGCTTTTCTCCATCTCTGATTTCGTTTGATAAAGCTTGATTCGAAGATCCTCCAAATTGAAGTTCTGTTTTTTGTTTGTTCAGAATATCAGATGGTTCACTTCGCCGCAAACGAAAATGGAGGTCCTCAAACCAGCTCATCGGGCCCACCAAGAATCGGGCAGTGAGCGTTTTTCTTGTTGCTTAGAGAAAGCTGAGAGTTTGTTTCAATGGAGGAGGAGGAGGTGGTGGTGGTAGAGAAATTTTCTTCTTCATGTTCACCAACCATTTCCAGTTATTCCAACTCATTGTAACTCTCTCTCTCTATCACTACATTCTGTAAAAATTTATAATTTTTATCAGTTCTTCTGATACTTTGAATTCAATCTTTTTATTAGTTTGGTTGGAATAGAAAAAGAAGTCTAATTGATGGGTTGAGCTGAGTTATTTGTTTTTTAAAATTTGGATTGTGTTTGGGAAGTTGAAAGAAAAAAAAATGGAATATATCGATTATTTTTTAAAACTTTTTAAATAAAATATATAAATTAATCAAATAAATAATAAAATAGACATTAGGGGCATTTTGGATTTCTTACATGGAAAGGAGAGTCAACGGTTAAGTTACCACAAACGGAAGGGGATGTTTTTGCAATAATGAGCAAACGTTAAATATGTGTGTAATACTATAATTAGGTCTAATATCAGGAGAAGTTTGTACAATTTATCCTTATTTGTAATCCACCGGTGAGGAAATGTAAATAAATTCAAAGGTAGATGACAATCCTTTTATATTGTAAGGAAATGAACGAGAAGATGACATAATGGAGAAAATTCTCAATGTAGGATGCATTGACAAGTGGTTCATATTCAACCAACCATTAAAGATGTGATATGTAGCCGATGTATGAATATATTAATACAGTTTATATGTATATCTTGTCATATATTATATTTTCAGTAATCAAGTGCACCGCACCGGGTGCACCATTAAAGATTTGATAAATGGTTCAACCAACCATTAAAGATATAATATGTAGCCAACGTATGAATATATTAATGCAGTATATATGTATTTCTTGTCTTATATTATATTTTCAAAAATCGAGTGCACCAAAGATTTTGTCCTCATGATGTGTTGTTGTACTTTCTAGGCTTAATTGTACAAATCTCTAGCCTAATTGCACGCGTAAGATTTTACTCACATTCCTCTATTCATTGACTATATTTTTTGTATAGAAGGACTAAAATACCCTGGTTACTTATTTTATCTTCTATTTTATTATTTTCTTTTTGAAATTAATATTTAAAGTAATGAATTAAAAAAGAAAAAAAAATCCTTCATTCATTTTCTTTTCCAAATTCTTTTACTTTTTCTTCTTACATTTTCTCATTTCCCGAACACCACATTTTTTTTTTTCTATATCACAACCATTTACACAACAAAATTTTAATCACTATAAAACTTTCTTCATCAATCCAAATTTCTTCAATCAAATTCCACTAACAAAAACAACAAATCAATTCTTAAAAAAACCACAAATCTCATCCACTAATTCATATCTCCTTCAATGAATTTCACAAATAAAATAATAATAATAACATTAATTTATAATCCAGAAAAAAAAATGAGCATATTTGATCCATCAATGAAGCATATCGACTCCATTGATGAAGTAGGCCGCTTGTGTATCAGAGATGGAGTTGTTTTATCTACAATGGAGATGATTCCATTAGAGAAGGAGCGTTTGCTTAATCTTAGATAGATTTTGGAAGAGATCTGAATAATTTTCAAATCTCTTTTCAATTTTTTATAAGAAATTTTTTTTGCTTTGAAAAAATTGGTGTAAATTATTTCACGGAATGACAGAAGGAGGAGATCGGATCTCCTCTATTCATTTTCAAATAACTTATTAATTAAATATTTTATAAATAATTAATAAGGATTTATCTCTAAAGGCAGGGGATGTTAGCACAAATTTGAGTAAAATTGTCTATCCATGCAATTAAGCCCAATATAATGGTATTTGTGCAATTTGTCAACTTCTTTATCATGATCGAGTCAGACTTGAGTTGGACACCACACCACAATTTCAAAAGCTTCATGTGACCTAAACGTGGTCCCCACTTGACGTGGCACCGAGTCAGGGACCGTGATTTTTCTTCTGTGTTCTATCGCCTTGTTTTGTACGGCAGCTGCTATTCACCACCACCCACCGTCACCGTGTGCAGGGACTTTACATCTGACGGTGCATCTTATCTTATGAGAAAAACTTGTATGGGACGGTTTCACTGCTATTTTGTGAGACCATCCAATGTAAATGTATCATTTATATTGGAAATATAAAATTATAATTAAAATTGCCACATGGCACATTTGTATTGGAAAATCTCACCAAATATCAATGAGATCATCCCATATAAGTTTTTCTCTTATCTCATATGTATACGTGTCTGCCTCATGGATGTCCACATACATGTGATTGTCTGCCACGTGTGTGGTTCTCTGCACAAGAGGAGTTTCAATGTGGTGACTGAGACTTTTTGAGACAATTTTTTATTTTTTATTTTTTATTTTTTCTTGGACTCTTACCCTACCATGTCCTGCCAAGGCTAGCCACCTGGTGTAGGTTGCACACTCGAGAGGGTGATGCGTAAAATTGCCTCTGAGGTATCTTTGGTTGCCACCACAGCCCCCTTGAGCGGATCTCGAGGAACCAACCGAATGGTATTAGAGCCAATTAGACAAAAGGGCTATAAACTGTCGAAAACATGAGTAAGGGTTCTCGCCTTGAGAGGCGTGGCGAATCTTGGACTCTTACCCTACCATGTCCTGCCAAGGCTAGCCATCTGGTATAGGTTGCACACTCGAGAGGGTGATGCGTAAAATTGCCTCTGAGGTATCTTTGGTTGCCACCACAGGCCCCCTGAGCGGATCTCGGGGAACCAACTGAACTATGGTAAAATAGGAAATAAAATAAATAATATCAAAGGTCTCTTTTTTTTTTTTTTTGGAAGTAATCAAAGGTCTCGTTTTTGATAAGTTAAATTGACTTTTGAAAATTTGGGTCATTTTCCTAGGTAGATGATAGGTTATGTTGAAGATTATGTATAAGGAATTAAAAGTCTGTATGGGCAATCAAATTATAATCTAAAATGTTCTCAGAGCATCTCCAATGCAAATATGTATTTTTTAGTTTCTAAATTGTACCACATCAATATTTTGGGCCAACTTTTGAAAAACAAAATTAAGGAAATGTATAGTCACATCTCCAATGCAAATATCTAAGAGCATCTCCAATGCAAATATGCATTTAAAGAAAATTGACTGCCATATAGGATAAAAAGTTAAAAAGTTGGAAAAACTCAATATGGAAAAATACATATTCACATCTCCAATGCAATTATCTAACTTCAATATGGAGATGATATGGCAAAAAAAAAAAAAGGTAAAAGAATATAGAGTTGGGTTTCTAATTTTAGAAACTCTCATAGAAATGTTAGCATCTCCAATGCTATTATGCATTTGGAAAAAAATGGAGTGCCACATAGGATAGATATTAAAAAAGTTAGAAAAACTCTTTCCAATACTATTATCTAAGTTGAATATGGAGATGATGTGGCAAAAAAAAAAAGTTAGAGAATATGGAGTTGGGTTTCTAATTCTAGAAACTCTATTAGAAATGCTGACTAGGATTTCTAATTCTTTCCACCAATAAGATTAAAGCTCATTTAATTGTAAAATAAAAGAGGAGAGAGAATACAATAATTGTTTTATTATGATTGGTCAAAAAATGGTTTCATATTTAACTTTAGATAATTGTATTGGAGATGTGAATATGTATTTCTCTAAAACAAATTCAAAAGTGGGCCCATAATAAATAGAAATGCTGATGTGACGTTATTTAGAAACTCAAAAATGTATATTTGCATTGGAGATGCTCTAATTAGAATTTCTAATTCTTTCTACCAATACTATTAAAGCTCATTTAATTATAAAATAAAAGAGGAGAGAGAGTAGAATAATTGTTTTATTATGATTGATCATAAAATATATGCATATTTGATTTTAGATAATTGCATTAGAGATGTGAATATGTATTTCTCTAAAAAAAATTCAAAAGTCGGTCCATAATGAATAGAAATGATGACATGGTACTATTTAGAAACTCAAAAATTCATATTCATATCTCCAATACAATTTATTACTGATTATTTAAAATAAAATAAAAAATTACTAATTATATGATTTTTAAAATCTATAAATAGATACATATACTATAAGAATTTATTGAACATACAAACCACAATATAATACACCATCTCATTGAAACTTTTCGACACATGAACTTAATTTGTATTTAATTAAGAAGAACTTGACCTACAACCAAAAATGTGCCACGTTACCAGAAAGATTCTATAACAAAATGTCAAGCTGTTACATACTTACATGACAAAAGCCTGTTAATTAATATAGGATAATGTAGATTTATAAAGGCCAGTTGGCCAAGTCAAAAGTGTCCTGCTTTTACTAGGCACAATTTTTATTTTTATTTTCATTTTCTACATTTTTTATTTTCGTTGTAGAACAATCTTTTTGAAAAAAATAAATATCTTCTCTGATAGTACTGTTTACAAATGTGACATGGTTACTTTTGAGAACGTGTGTAAAGCAACTATATAACTTTACACAATCCATTATTTAACATTACATAACCGACCGTGTATGATATTTTACTTAATTAAATCCCCTCACTTGATAATTTCAAAACAACCAAAAATGAAATAACATTTTACCTAACGCTTTTGTCCCTTAATTAACTTCTCTAGTAATTAAGTTCAGTACTCTCCAAAGAAATATGTATTAACTCAAAAGCATCGATTGACATTTATTGATAGCAACTTCAAAAAGCATCCTCTATTACTCTAACAGCACATAAAGTCGTGATAAGATAAAACAATCCTATGACATTCTATGTTTAGTTGAATGAATAAAAGCATATAACAACAAGAAGTGAGGAGCTTACCCATAATATCAATGGATCTGGATCCTACACCGATCTGATCTTTTTCCTGATCTTTTTAAAACATGAGATTGGTTGTTGATAAAGTGGTTGTGGAAACTAATCATATCATAACCACACATTCATTGTAATGCTTATGTGTCATGAGATTATTTGAGGTCAGAAAAAAAAAAACAGATTAGTAGAGGATCCAAATCCAATATCAATACCCTCAGTTTCATAGAAAATATCAAGCTGCAGAAATGTTATATATGTAGAAACATGGAGTATCAATTAATCTAATAAAAGACACTAATAAATCATTTGCTACTGAAAGCATTACAAACATCGGATTTATGACTCTTTTAACACCAACCCAAGCAATGTAACCTCTGCTTCGATGATTAAAGTATCATCCACCAAGTAGCCCCGTTTCGGGTCCTTCAGTTTAGCCAATGAAATAAACTCTCTAAAACCGTAGGCACAGCTATCCGAAGAAGAATACAGATAAATTTCTGTAAAAGAAAAAAAAAAAAAAAAACAATAGCAGAAAAGAATATAAATGAGTACATTATTTGCAACCCATAAGAACAAATCAGAAAATTAAAAGCTCTACAAGATTTTGTATACTTAGCCTCGCCTTTATATTCAATGTGCTTTCCATTCATTTTTTGTTGTTTGACACGCAGAATAAATTTCACAAACAATTTAGTATTCAAAGGAATACTTGACCGAGACACATCTAAAAACAATGAAATACTATTGCCTTCGCCTTCTAGAGTTCCATTAGGGTAGAGTATGATATTCCTGTAATTAACAAATATATCAATATTCAATTTTCATCGTAATATATACAAAACAGGAATTAATTGGGTAGGTTTAATCAACTATCAAAGAAATTAAGTACCATTTGTAACATCCAAATGATTCATACACATGTTTTCTCAACTAAAGTTGAAAAATTAGTAACTTTCCAAGTATGGCAATATGTAGCAGGCTCTATCATCATTGACAAATGCTCCTCTTTAAGAGTGTTTCCGACAACAAACACCTCCACACCGAAGACACAAGCATTATCAGTAAGGTACCCATTCACAGGACTGGAAAATGTATTCAAGTTGATGAATTTGGCAATACCACAACTAGTGTTCATCGCATGATAACGGTTTTCATACCAATCTGTATAACAGGATGTAGCAAAGAGGAAATGGGGCAAAATAGCACTTTTAAAACTTGGAGTTGTGCAACTATCACCACATTAATAAGTCTAGTTTTAATAGCACCAAAAAGGGAATTCAGACCAAAATGCCCCCACTTTTACTGTTGTCCACTTTCATTACTTTTGTCCACTATTCATTTTCATTTTCAATTTTCGTTTTCCCTCACTTTGGCAAACAGTGAACTCCTTTCTTCCAAGACACAGAGCATTCTTCCATCTTCACTTTTCAAGCACCATTCTTGACCAAAGTCAACCCAGGTTTCAGCTCAATCTTCCATTTTCAGTTTTCAACCAAAGTCGTTTCAGCTCAATCTTTCATTCTTGAAGAGTAATTTCAGCTCAACTAGGTTTCAGTTTTCAGCTCAATCTTCCATTCTTGAAGAGTAATTTCGTGCAGTAATTTCAGATTCAGACAAGGTAATTGGATTTTTGGAAGGTAAATTTGAAGAAACTCGTTCATTTGTTAGACAATTTTTTCAGTTTTGATCTTCAAGGTTGCACTTTGAATTTGTTAGATGTTGATGTTGAACTAATGCAATTTCTCCATTTTTAATTTCAGATCTTGACAAGCTATTTGGATTATTGGAAGAGTTGATAAGGTACATTTCCTCCATAAAGTATGAGATTAACTCGTGAATGACATTTTTGTTAGTTCTGGTTTGGAAACTTGCACTTTTAATTTGTTAGATGTTTATGTTGAACTGAAGCTAATTCTCCATTTCGATCTGATTACCTGGAATAGTGTCTGTTTTTCGAGACTTATTTGATTCTTTCGAGACTTAACGTTGTTATTTTCGGGACATATTTTTATTCTATAATCGAGACTTATATAATGTTAGATACCTATATATATATTATCGAGACTTATTTATATATTATCGAGACTTATTTATACCTTTTTCGAGACTTATTTTTATCTATTTCGAGATTTAAATGGAAAAATTCCAAACTTACTGGGATGAATTAGTTTGACAGTAATTTTTTGACTAGTTTTCATATGGTTTTTTGATAGTGTTATTTTTTCCAGGACGATGGATCGTGTTAGAATATTAATATCATATAATGGACGATGGAATGAACTACCCGATGGAAGCCAGAGATATGTCGGCGCCGTTAATAAAGGTGTATATGTCCGGAAGAATTTGACATATAAAGAACTGTTGGGGGTTGTTGGAAGAATTTGACATATGGACGATGGAATGAACTACCCGATGGAACTTGATTTGCCTCCGTCTCCGAGAGGCCTAGTAAACAAAAATGTAAAAAATGCGGAACACAAGGTCACAATTCATGACGGTGTACGAATCCGGGCCCCAGTTCCAGCAGTACCATTCCAGATGCATACCGTCGGAAATGTAGTTTGTGCCATGTAGTGGGGCACAACAAAAAAACTTGCCCAAAGAAGGATGAAATCCTTGGATGATTGTAATGAATTTATTTTACTTTATCTCACTTTCTGGATGACTGTAATGCTTCCATTGTCATTAATCGTACTTTCTAGATGACATGTATTGACATCCACTTTATTATTTGTAAAAGCTAAATGACATTTCTTGGTTTGTAATTTGCATATGGATGGTTAGTAGGTGTTATGTTGCATTATAAAATTCATTATTGTAGGTGTAAAGGTTTCTAATACATAATATCATTTGTACCCAATATGTCTTGAAATTACCAAATAAGTCCCGAATATATTGTAATAAGTCTCGAAAGTACCTATTAAGTCTCGAAATAATTGTAATAAGTCTCGAATATTTCGAATAAGTTTCAAATATTGGATATCAAGTCCCGAATATAATAAATTCGAGACTTACTGACAACAAAACCATCCATAAAATAAATAAATAAATAAACCACTTTCCATTGATAATGGACCATTCAATTCCATTCATTCAAAAATATTCATTATAAACATAGTCAATCTATAGATGTCTATGTCAATTCTATCCAACATAACCATTCAAAAGTAATCAACATAATTGATCAACATCCGTCCGTAACCAAAAAATCCATCCGTTGTTAATGAACATGATAAATACATTCATACATCCATTCGTAATAAACAAAAAATCCATCCATTGTAATCGCATTCACTAGACCGAAACAATGGAGTTTGAAAAAACTTCCACAGCCATTTTCAGTTGCATATGAGGCATTTGGAAACCCCCCCCCCCCCCCCCCCCAGTCATCTATGCCGGTAAGTACATCGTCTATTACTTGCAGAATTTCAATATGATTGTGGCGAGTAATTGTTCCATTATTCCATTCCGCCTCAGAAGTTTTCAGTAGCCTCTTCAGATTCACCATCTGCAAACAAAACATATACACATCACATAACTACACATCACACAATAAGTATCGAACAGAAACAATTAAGTCTCGAATATACACCTGTAAGTCTTGAATACGAATGAATAAGTCTCGAATAATTATGATTAAGTCTCGATTATATTGAAATAAGTACCGATTATTCCTGAATAAGTCTTGAAACGTATGATAAGTCCCAAAACTAACACAAATCATACATTTTCTTCACTCACAGAATGTTTAAACTTTAAAGTTGACTACTTGATTGAATCAATGCCACACTAATACACACTCGGGAGAATCCAAACTTTTCCTAATTTGAATCCCATCTGTCAAATGCTCTGGTCACCATTTAATCTCAAAATTATCACAAATCAGCTCCACTAAACCACAGATTTCAACCCACAGAAACCCAAAATTAAATGCGAATAAGGAATCAAACACTAAACCCAAATGAATAAAATCTGTGAGAATTTGATAGAAGCTTTAAATAAAAAGACATTAATCGGTTATAAAGCATAAATATCAGCATAATTTTTCAACTGGGTTTAAATGTATATATAACAATAAGTCTCGAATATTCACAATTAAGTCTCGAATATATATGTTTAGTCTCGAAAATATAAAATAAGTCTCGAATATAATGATATAAGTCTCGATAATTATGATTTAAGTCCTGAAAATAAGTTTTGCCACCATACTGATTTCTTTCTTTCTTTAGCATTAGCACATAGTCACATACACATCACATCTAACTGATTTCTTTCTTTCTTTAGCATCATCACATCTGTGGTTTTCAATGCAATACATGACACCAAAACCACCAACCTGTGTTCCATTCACATTAAAATCGAAATTGAGACACCAAAGACCAGACACAACCACTCCACTCAACAATGAAGCCCACTTGACTCAACAATGAAGCATAGTTCATGAACACTTTGGATAACAAATTAGACACATAATGACAATAGGATATAAAAATTATTTAAGAAAAGAATAAATAAATAAAGGGCTATATGGGAAATTTTGTAATAATTTAGAACAGTATCTGCATAACACAACGTGGCTAAATGGGAAAATTTGTGATTACGATATAGGTACATCCTGATGAGACTCTAATAAAGAGCACAGGAAGGACATGTCATCTCCACTGACAAAAGATATAGTACCAAATATGGGAAGAAACTACTCAGGATTGCTTTAAAAACCAGAAAACAGTAAGGCAAGCAGTAATACTGTTAATCTTTTCAAATCACATAACAACTGCCACACTAACCAATTCTTCAACTTCTGTGTTTAATTAAACATCCATCTAACACAGCTTAAAGGGTAATGACTCACCTAACCAGATAAAAATTCAGGAAAAAGTTGAACAATTTGAAGTCAACTAGGGAAAATTTCGATCTTATAAAGGATCAACTTTATCCTAGTACACTAACAGCATCAAGCAACCACTCACAATAAGAGAATCTTCAAATCCTTGAGAGCTTTTCAGACAACACATAATAGGAGAAGAAAAGATAAGAGACAACCTATAAAGATTAGAAATCAGAACAAGCATTCATATAGAACTTCAAACAAAGATGTGTATGTGAATTTAATGTCTAGCTAACTCCTCAATTGTAAAAGCTACAACATGTTCACAAACATCAACCACCATTCTTATTCAAATAACAACATTTCAAATTCATAAAAAACTGAATGGAAATCAACCGATAAGTGTTTAAATTTATGAAAATCAACAATATCAAATTTCAAAACAAAACCCAAACGAAAATACCTCAAATAGATTGACAAGAATTGTGTTCGATTGACGAGATCGGTGTTAGACGACTCGCCGGAGTCATGGGGCTGCCGTCGAAGTCCTCGCTGTCGCCGGTGCCGTCGAAGACCTTGCCGTTGTGGCCAGTGCCGTCGAAGACCTCGGGGCTGAAGCTGGTGCCATCGAACTACTTGGCTGCTTGCAGATCTCGCCGTCAATGGTGGGGCTTCAACTTTGTCTTTTTTACTTCAGCTGGTGGGGCTTCAACTTTGTCTTTCCTACTTTAGAGTCAACGGGTAACAACTGATGAGATAAAATCAATAGTTAAAAGTAAATAAAAAAATCAAGAATAAAATACTAATATGAGGGTATTTTGGTCCGGACACATATTTTAGTGCTATTTAAACAACACTTATTAATGTAGTGCTACTTACACAACACCACCCCTAAAAAGTGCTATTTAATTTTTTAACCCATGTAGCAAATATGTACTAGAATGTTAAAATTTCCAACTTTAGCATTTAAATTTACAATACATAATTATATGTAATGATACACAGTCAATGATCATACCTTTGTTGCTAAAATACTTGTTCTGAGAATGATTGAATATGATAAATTTTGAAATCACATTGACTTCCCACCCAGCAGGGAGAGAACTAGTTTGCAATAATTCCAAGTAAATAGAAACATGATTCTTCCCGTTTTTGCTCTTGTTCCCTGTTGGATAGATGCACAATTTCCTGTAATAGCAAATTAAAATGCATAGAGAAAATCAGAACACATTACAAGACTATTGAAGGCCAGTTCATTGTAGTCTATATATAGAGCATCACCTATAAACTATATATAAGTTCACATTTTGCAAACAAGTATGAATTGCCAACATATACCATTTGTAGTCTGCTGCATCAAATTCGCCAGAGCTGAATTTGGCTATTGAAGCTGCAGATAATGATGAGAAATTTTGGATTTTGAACAAGTAATGACTTGGTGGAGCATTTCTCCCTGAAAAATGTTAAATGAACAACCATGCTTTATAGACAAAATTGTATATAGTAAAAGATGAAATAGGTATTTTTTTTTTTTTTTAGTAACTGAACACACTCACTAAAAACAAAAATTAAAATTAAAATTAAAATTAAACTTGTTAATAATGTACAATAGAGCATAAGCATTAGCATTTGTTAGAAAATAGCTAGAGAAATGGAAGATATACCAATTAAAATGGATTCTTCAGCCATGGAGTCTTGCATGTTTAACTATAATTAAGTTGAACACAGAAAAAAGTATTTTATGTGGTGTAAAGCAGCCGTAGAATGAAGTATGAATTTATATAAACTCTCTAATCATATAATAAATATTATCTCGATTTGTTCTTGCCAGAAAAATATACTGTGTAATAAATATTTTCTTATAGTTCCAACATACCTTTCTTCGGCTTTTGAACCCACTTTTCCCTCTAATTTATCTTCTTTTCCAGGATAATGACTGTTGAGATCCTTGGAAGTCTCTGTACAGGTTGTGAAACTGGACAAGACAATTGTATGTGTACATTTAGACAGGATGCTGCCAGAAAAATTGAATATAGAGCAAAATATATATGATCCCGATTGTAGATTTCAAGACTAGAAAATTTAAAATAACATTTACAGCACTCAACTGCTTGGACGGGTTTTCAAAGAGTCATAAATCAGTTTTGGAATGCTATCATCAAATTCGTAAATTTGTTTGTGATGTTGGGGTGGTATATCTCAGTTAGGATCCTATCCTATTCTCCTAGCCTTGTTTTATCATGGCTATTTTTTTTATTTTTTTTTCTAGTGCAAGTGAAACACCCACTTGTATAAGAGAGGAAAAAATGGATATATAAATCTTGACCATGTATTTTGTTTAATACTTAGGTGTCATTAGATTGTGAAAAGTCTATAAAACATATAGGACATGAGAGAATCTTGATCCGGTATATCTTCTTTCAGACTCTTGTAATTTATGTAGTTAATTGCTTTTATTGTGGTTAGTTCAAGTCCTGCGAGCATCTCCAAGAATCTCCTTTGGAGACCCCTTTTTTAAGGGCGGATGTTATTATGAGGGGTTATTAGGAGAGTATGTGTTCCAAGAATAATCCCTTAAATTACTCATTTATAATTTTTTATTATTAGTTTATGTGGAGTGGAACCCACTTATTCTTTATTATTATTTTATATACTCATTAACTATTTTTTTTTTATATGTGGAGCCCACGTAATTAAGGAAGGCTGAAGCCACCCTTAATTAAGGGAGTGAGCTCCATTAAGGCTCTATTTGGTACAAAGGAGAGATGGAGGGAGGGAGAGGGTTGGAGGAAGAAGGCAGGGAGGAGAGCTCTGATCCATTATTTGATTGGAGCGACAAGAGAGAGGAGAGGAGAGGAGAGGAGAGGAGAGGAGGAGGGATCTCAAATACCCCCTCAGGGCCCACCAAAATCACTCATTCCATTATGGGATGGATGAGAATATCAGAGATCTCATTGGCTGGAAAAGACAACATCACCCTCCAATTTTTTTATTACCCTCCAATTTATAAAAGGATAATATAGTAAATTTACAAATTATATATCAATACATCAATTCAACTCTCTTTTCAATACCAAATAACATGAATGATAAATGTTATCATCTCCATCACTCCTACTCTCTCTCCTTCTTAATTCATCCACCCTCCTACCAAACATATCGTAAATTGTAATTAAGGTAGTCATTAAGGTATCTCTTGGGCAATAAAAATTGCAGCTCCTCCCTTAAGGGTATGTTTGATAGGGAGGAAAGAAAATAGGAATGATGGAAAAATTTGGAGAAATAGAAAAGATGAGGGAAGGAAAGAAAAATAATTTTCCCTCAAGTTGTTTGGTAAACAGAGAGGAAAGAAAAAATCATTTTATCAATTTTACTATTTTACCCTTATATTATATTTTATATATTAAAAAAAAATGGATAAAATTATAATTTTAAATAACCCAAAAGCTTTCCCCTCTTTCCCTTCAATTTCCACCCACTTTTGGGTGGATTAAAATTGGTGGGTCCCATCCACAAATCTTTCCTCCCTCTTTTCCCTTCCTCCCACTTTTCTCTCCGTACCAAACATATGTTTCTCCCTTTTCTTCTCCCTTTTCCCTCCACCCTTTTCTTTCCTCTCCCTTTTCCTCCCTACCAAACACACCCTTAATCAAGCCTTAATTAAGCTAAGGGGTTTGATTAAGGGATCAGTTGAAGATGCTCTGAATACTTCCTGATCATACATATTATATATGCTACAAATATTTTTTGTATTATAATTTCTAAGGTAGTAAGGTCTAGTGATTTTCTGAGTTGCAGCTTTCATCAATGCTTCAACTAAAGAACACGGACGACAATTGACCTGTGGCTAGCTATTTTCTATCACAAAAATAAAAGTACTTATTTTTCACTAGTTTGGTTGTGAAATCCATCTTGTGCGTCAAAGATCAAGAGCATGGAGGGGGAAATTATTACAATTTTTTTTTTCTTGCCATATTATATATTTTTTTTGGTAGAATTTCACATAAGTCCCATTTTTTTTTTTTTCGATTTATCATCTTTATAAATATCTTTGCCATTTTCATCAATTTAGTCCCTCCTTTATTCAAAATCCATCACTTTGGTCCTTTAACCAAATATTTAACAGTCAATTATAACAAATTACGTTAAAGTACAATTTTACCCTTTTCATTATGTACTTTAATTAAAATGTCAATTTTACTCTGAATTTTTTTTTTTAATTTTAAAACTTTAGCAATTATATACCATCATTACACAACATTATTTATTATTTTACCAACACACTTTAAAATTTTACAATTTTACAGTTAAATTCATTGCCCAAAATGCCATAATTACACAAAATTATTTACATTTTTACCATTAAATATTTTATTAAAAAAATCATTAATCAAACTAAATTTTTATTTTTTACACCTTTATTTTTTTAAAACATGTCATTGTATGTGTAGATAATATGCTATAGGACTAAAATATCCCAATAACCGTTATCTTTGACTAACCATGGACTAACGGAAGGATCAAAGTGATGGATTTTGAATAAATGGGGGACTAAAGTGATGAAAATGGCAAAGACATTTATAAAGGTAACAAATCGCAAAAAAGATGGGACTTGGGTGAAATTCTGCCTATTTTTTTGGGGTATATGAATAGTGGTATATATATTTGGAGCTTACAATCCATCGTTTTGCATTTTATATAACATTGACATTGTTACGTGATTGAAGCATGCATGATATATATCCCACGTACCGTAAGATGGTCACTATATATGTTTCTACTGTGTCATTTTAATATTGATTGTCAATCAAAATGCAGATCTGCCATCCTCTTTTAGTCTTTCGAAAGTGAAAGTGATCAACACCAAGATCGGACAACAACAAAACTGATTAATTTGGACAATTTTGCTGACACTCCTATGTGTTAGGTTTTGACTTGTATTCCTAAGCGAACCCGATATGAACCAAATAAGACTCAACTGATGTGGAGCTTCCTGGAGACGTGGGATACGTTTGGAAGATGGAATGGTGTAGGTTGAGGGAGGTTGAAGAACAGCAGAAGCGAAGAACCTTCACGACTGCTGTCACAACCGCTCTAGCTTTGACAGCGGTCATGGCAGCGGTAGGTCATCGTTGCGAATTTCGACAGCGGTAATGAGAGCGGTTGAAGATCAGTAGAGAGCACTGCGAGTGGCGCTGTGAAAGCCACAGCGATGGCAAGAGCGGTCAAGAGTAGAATTGTTTCGTGGTGTTGGAAGCAGGGTGCACACCGTGACCAATACGGCGGAGACGATGTATTACTGAGATCGGGAATATTGCGCAGAATAGGAAAATGTATTCTTCTGGAAGTTCTTGTGCTTGAATGAAAATGATTTACTCCATACAAGAAGACTTGTCATAAAAGGAAATAGTATTTATGTGGAACAAGTAAGTCTTGTACGTTTAGGAGTAGGATTTCCTTTTATCTTAAACTCCCTGTAACTAGTATAAATAGAACCTTGTAATTAGGCTGAATGTGTGAGTTGAACACCATGTAACATCAGAGAGTGTGAGTGAGATCCGAGGAGACCCAATGGGAATATCCGAGGAGGGATCCGAGGGAATATCGGTGGATCAAGTATGAGATCCGTGAGTGATATTTAGGGGACACCTAGGGGATATTGTGGGGTTCTTGGTGAGGATCTTGTGAGAGAGGTTTGGGGTTAGATGTGAGAGAGAATCCTGAAGTATATGGTTGTAACAATTTATCATATAGTGGAACTTTCTCTGTCGTCCTGACAGCTTGTGGTTTTTTTACCCGTTTTGAATTTTCCACGTATATCTTGTGTTATGATTGTTTATTCTCTCTTATCTATTTTTCTGCTTATTGACGTATATAGTGCAACTTTCTCTATCGTCCTGATAGCCTGTGGTTTTTTACCCATTTTGGGTTTTTCACGTATATCTTGTGTTATGATTGTTCATACTGTCCTCCTTCCAAGCACAGTATGAAGACCAGAAACTCTCAGGCTCAGAATTCAGGGGAGGTTCAGAGATTACCGAGTTCTATCAAGGAAGAGGTGGTAAAAACTATGGAAACTGGTGTTGCTATTGGCTTTGATTTTAGTGGTGTTGAGGAGGAGGTGTTTGATTTTATGTCAAGGAGGGAGGAGGAGGATGAGATTAGATTTGTTGAGATGAACAGACAATAGAATCCGGTGTCAGGTGGGGGTTTTCTCATCTTCTATGTTAGCCATTTCTTGGAATGTAAGGGGTTTGGGGAGGAAAGAAAAATGCAAGATGGTGAGGAATTTAGTGCTCAAATACAAATCAGTTGTTTTGTTCCTGCAGGAAACAAAATTAAGCTCTTTTGACAGTGGTGTTATAAGAGCTTTAGGTGGTGTCTTACTAACAAGAGGGAATGGTGTTGGTTCAGTAGGTGCTTCGGGAGGCTTGTTATCTTTGTGGAATGATAGTCTTTTTGTGGTGAATTCGTGTGTGCCCTCGAAATGTTGTTTATTCTTATTTGGTGAATTGCTTGGGATTAAAAAGGTGTTGGGTATGATATGGGATAGTGTTGTTTTGGGTGTTAATGGTGTTGTTTTGCCGGGGGTTTTGTCCTGTTTTTGACTCTTGTCTTTGGCTTTTGGGGTTGGTTTCTGGTTAGGCGCTGTTAGTTGATGTTGCTGGTGTCTTTGCGGTTTTTGTTTTTTTGTGATGTTTTTCTGGTTTGGTTGCGTTTTGTTGCTGGAGCTGGCTTTTGTTTGCTTTGTTCTGCCTGTTTGGGCACTTTTCCTGGCCTTTAGCCTTGTTAATAATACTGCTGTTCAAAAAAAAAAATGATTGTTTATCATCTCTCATCTATTTTTTTGCTTATTGACGTTATTTTTGCTATGAGTTATGGGTGTATATTAGGCACAGCGTTTCCGCGTTCATTGTTCTAGAGGATTATCCCCAACACTATGTGTATTTTGATATCGTGTGAAATTTTTTAAGCAACTATTGTTTAAACAAAAAATTATCACAGTGAAGCCTGGTTACATTTAGCAATTAAAGACAACAAAAAAGAACTAGTTAGAATTGAAGTAAGATATATGAACTTGAGCAAAATAATATATAAAGGAATAAGACAAATTAAACATCAAAGATGCAACTAACTATAATTTCAAAACCCTGATGAGTTTCACAGAAAATAACAAGAGTAAAGAAATGTATCCAAGTTTTAATCTAATATTCCAAACAAAATCATATATTTTTGCTGAAAGCAATGAAGACGACACATTTATGTCTTCATTATAATTATTCTGAGCAATGTAACCTCTACTTCAACGATTAAAGTATCATCCACCAAGTAACTATCTTCTGAGTCATTTAGGGTGAATTTGGTAGGCGTTTTTCATTTACTGTTTTTTCAAAAAGAAAAGGAAAAAGAAAACACTGTTTTTGCTTTCATTTTTGAAACGTGAAAACCCGTATGGTAGCATATGCTGAAAGTTGTATTTTAAAAATAAAAACGAGCTTGGTTAAGATTGGCAAAAGTGTGGCTCCGGGTGTAGATTGGGCTCACATATTTTTTTCTTGGATTGCATTTGAAGAAAAAGAACAAAATTGTTTTCTTATGTCTTTTTTTTTTTTTTTAAATTGGAAGAAGAAGAATAATTCGTTTCATGGTCTGTGTTTGAAGAAAAGAACATACTTGTTTTCATGGCCCGGGTATTTTTAATTGGAAGAAGAAGAACAATTGAAAGAAGAGTTTAATTTTCTCCAAATCTGTGTTTGAAGGACAGATACTTTATTTCATGGTCTGCAAGTTTTGGTATTTCTTAGAGCATATCCCACCGTACTCTATTTTAGATTTTTTTTAGAATTTAATTAAAAAGATTGAAACTCTATATTTACTTTTAACATTTTATATTCTATTTTTACCTTCATGTCCATAGTTACAAATAAATATATGACATTTATGTCTTTTATACCTTTTTATTTAAATTCAATTAATCTATAATAAGTTTTAATTTATAAATTACATTATCATAAAAATTATAACGAGAAATTTTATTCACAAAACAAGGGCAAGTCTACATGGGCAATCACCCAAGACACTCAAAACCACACTAGGAGGTACTCCTCCATCCAAAACATATCACAACTCATCGAAAGACCAAGTTTAACAAGGTAGTGAGCCGCCAAATTGTTCCTCCTAGAGGTAAAAACAACATTACAATCAGGACGGCCATCCAAAAAATGAAGAATATCACTAAAAATTAGCCCTATATCAAACAAGGGAGCACTGCCAGAGTCAATGAGCTTCACCACCGCTTGGGCATCCGTATGTACAAGGGAGGAGGCCCGAGTCAGGTGCGAAAAGCAGGCCTCTGAAGACAGCTAAAGCTTTCGCCACAATAGGGGACAGATGAGCAACAATCGGTTGAGAGCCGGAAGCAAGGACCTCCCCTAGATTATCTCTGACGATAGCGCCAATTCCCACCTTACCACTCGCCACCTCTAGAGCAGCGTCAGATACATAAAAAGTACAAAAATTTCTAAATAATTTCAATGACATAAACATATTAAAATTAGGTAGAAAATTGTTTGCTGAAAAAAATAAGATAGAAATATATGAGAGAAATGTGAGAAAATTTGGTAAGCAATATTATGTTAGAAATTTAAGTGATAAAACTAAAGTAAAAAATTATAACAAATTCATATGCATTAATAAAAATGTTATATTTTTACAAGAAGTTAAAAAAAAAATGCAAACTTAAAAAATTTAGTTGAAAAATAAAATTATATAAAAATAATTTATTGAAAAAGTAAAAAATAATAATGAAAATATAAGTTATTTCGATATAGAAATAAAAATATAGATAGAGATAGAGATAAAGAATGTGGTGAGAGTTAAAATTTTTCAAAGATAAATATGAAGTGAATATTCTCTTTTAAAACTCTATTTTAGAGATAGAGATAGATCGAAAAAGTGGGGAACCGAATCGACCCTCTTGACCTGCCATTTTATAGCTGATTACAAACTAGTATTCAAATTATTACTTTCATTCTTGCTACAACACTTCTCTGTTCTCAGTATCTCTCCTCAGCATGGCTACACCTACAGGCGCAATATCATTAAAAGGTGTATCTTCTGCTTCCATTTTGATATTTATCTTCTATTTTTTTGTCAGCTCTCATGCTTTTTATAACTCATGTGATATTGTTACTATTATTATTAGGGGTGTGCGGCGGATCGTATCCAATGGATTTGCCATGATCCATGATCCGATC
This sequence comes from Acer yangbiense, assembly GCA_008009225.1. Classification (NCBI taxonomy): domain Eukaryota; kingdom Viridiplantae; phylum Streptophyta; class Magnoliopsida; order Sapindales; family Sapindaceae; genus Acer; species Acer yangbiense. The sequence continues at coordinate 9,683,916 of CM017762.1, read as the reverse complement.
TGATCTGATTGGATCGAAGAAATTGCAATCCGATCCAATCCAATTTTATAGCGGGATCCGATCCGATCCGATCCGATCCGATATGATCCGATGGATCGAATTAATATAAAGTCATTCGTAATACATAAAAGTTATAATCTGAAATAAATAAAATCAAATAAAGTATTCAAACATTACTAATTAATTCAAATAAAATTAACATTAAAAAAATACATGACATAACTTGTAAACTTTATATAATTCAAAAAATTTATAAACATTATACATCAACTCCAAATGTAAACTTAATAAACCGTGATATTGATGAAGAAGAATAGAAGAAAAGAAAATGGTGGATTGTTAGCCGTAGAAAAATTGAGGAAGAAAACCCAAAATAGTAACATTAAAAATTGTATTTTGGTTGGACCTTTACATTAGAAAGTAGTGGATAAAATAAATTACCCAATATAAAAATAAAGCCTAATATTTTAGGCGGATTGGCGGATTTGGCGGATTTCCAAACGAAAATCCAAGATCCGATCCAATCCAATGGATTTTAGAATTTAGGATCCAATCCGATCCAATCACCTCTATGGATCCGATCCAATCCAATGGATTAGATCCGATCCAATGGATCATATTGGATTGGATTGGATCCTGCACACCCCTAATTATTATATTATTTTCAGGAAGAAATGCACAGCCGAGTCATTACTAGTTCAAAATTGAGTCTTTCTCTTTTTTTTTGAACAGCAAAATTTAATCAAGAGGCCAAAAGCCAAGCCAAAACACATCAAAATACAGCGACAGGGTCTACACAAACCCACAACACTCCTGTTGCTGAAATTTGACAAGGGCACTGCAAACAAAAAGAAAGCAACAAAGCACCAAAAAAGCACATGACCACAACACATAAAAAAAGGGAAAAACAACAAAACCAAAACACTCCTCAACACCAGCAACTCCCTACAAAGCAAGACATACAGCAAGACCGAAAAACAGAAAACCACCGACCAAAACTAAACAAAAACACCAAGGCCCACATCAGCAAAGAAAGAGGGATAAAAGTAGCAAGAGAAAACCCCCACAAAAGTGCTACAGCCACACACTCCAAGACCAAAAATGGGAAGGAAGACTAAGGTCGTTCTTGATTTTCCATTCTGGCTATATCCTCTGCTTCTCTACTAGCAATAACTTCAGACACCTCTTGCTCAATACCAGAAAAATCGAGACCTAGCAAATTTCCAACTTCCATCACTTTTGACACTTCTTCCTCAATGATTCCAGAATTTCGAGTCTTCATTTTGTGTTTGATGAGGGATCCATTGCTTAATTTCCCTTTCTTTTTAAAAGTCAGATTGGGAATTCAGAGCTCAGAAGCAACTGTATCCTCCTCTGAATCTGCTACCTTTTCTATCGACTCTGATATTTGAACCACATCCACCTCTCTTGCTCTCTCTTCCTCAACCCCATCTTCAGAGGAGATACTAGTTTCTTCATCCACTGCCTCAACTAGTTCTCCTTCCTCTAGAATGGGCTTTAAATGATTATGAGATAAAACTTTAGAAGAGCTCACTTCCACCAAGCCTAAGTCCACACAAAGCTCAAGCCCGTTATCCTTGCTCAGAGAGCCATTTGGACTGATAGAAAGATTAGGGAAGGAAACCTTCTTGGGCTTAGGAGGCCCACCAGACAACCCATCCCCCACATTCACAATCTGAACCTGATTGGCCTGTCTTTTGGAGCATTCCCCTCTTACCTTTAAAGAATCCTCAAAAAAACTAATTCCCAAGCTATCCTCTGAAGAAGACGTGCTTTCTTCAGAGTTGATGGTTGACGACACGTCGTTGCGATGTCGGTCAAAAGATGAACATTTAAGTTCGACCTCGCTAGCGCGCAAGTCACAAGGACTAGCACAGCGGCAAGTGAGGGTATCGTTCCGCAGGGAGGTGGGATTCGCTGACCGTCACCGGTTCTAGCTATTATTACAACACTTCGAGAGAACTCGTGTGTTGCGGTTGCGAAAAAGTGTAAATAATACTATAAATAAATAAACTAACTAACATAATATATACATGGATAGGATGGAATGGAGAGATGCATGAAATGTGATTACACTAGGGAAATGATTCAACCGTAACAATTCTTCTAATTAAGCACTAGACTCACTTAGTCCCTCAATATGCAAGTATATCATAGGCTCGTGTCCCCTTAATTGATCTCTAATATCTCTCGAGTCTTAGAAATCACATCCACACAATGCATGGATTCATTAAGTGCCGTGGCACACACACAAGAGCCCTGTATGCCAGCCTAGTGTATCTCTCACTGTCTGGTCGTATACAGTGGTTATTTCGTTGGGCATGTAATGCGCAACCGCGTGGGCCATACTACAGCCAATAATTCATTCACAATGGCTAACCAAATACGGGATGGCAACCAAGTGAAAGCATTAAGAATACGAGATACCCATACAACACATATGTTATATGCTCGTGTCCCCTTAATTAATCTCTAATCTCTCTCGATGTCTTAGAGATTACATCTATGCATAAATGCTTGGATTCATTAAGGACTATGGGACACACACACGAGCTCTACACGCCAGCCTAGTGTATCTCTCACTGTCTGGTCAAATGTAGAGGATATCACGCTGGACATGTTAATGTGAATCACACGATATATAACACATAGCCTAAATATCATCCACAAGGTGGCTAACCGAGTGAAAGCATTAAGCAATAAAATACCATATAACTACACAAGCACAAGAGGAATTCAGTTTGTCTTTACTTTAGATACGGATTCGGTTTTATCAATCTCCCTAGGATGGCTAAAAATGGAAACAAGCTTACCAAACAACTACATGCAACAAGTTGATTGTTTTACATTAAGACCATTCAATTTAAGCTAGGGGTTCATTCTCTTGATTTGGGAATTATCCCTAAATCAATTCATCACCCAACCCAAGCCATTGGTGAGCAATTGTGCCTTTGAAACAAAGACCCATTAAGTACAAGAATATAGAACCAAAGTCTAATTTAGCAAATACATGCATCAATCAAACTTCTCCCACTCTTTAGAGCTAATACTCAACACTCAAATCATTCTATAAATGGTATTTTGGATCATCCATCAATCAATCAACAATCATGGGATGTTAAATTACTCTACTCCTAAATTAAATTACACTACTCCTAATCCCATTCATGGACACATATCAATTTAGACCCATCACACACATGAATATCACAACAAGAGATTTATTCATGAATAAAACAAAGAGTAGAACAAAACTCAAAGAACATAAGAGCAATCATACATATATTGCAATAATTGTAGGTTTACAAAATCCCCCAAATTGGTGGTTACACAATTAAGAAAACAAGAAATACAAAGAGAATGAGTAAAAGGAGATACAACCCTTGAAGAAATTCCTCCAAGAGCTCCTTTCCATGCTTGGCTCGAAATTCGTCAAAAACCCCTCCTATCTCCTTGCAATCTACTCTCAATTGTGGTAGAGGAAGTGAAAACCGTGGTGGTGGTGATGTATGGTAGCCTCCCATGGAGGAAAAACCTCCATGGGAGCTTGGATCCTCTCTTTATTTGGTGAGAAAGTGAAGAAACTGCAGAAAATGGAAGAGAGAGAGAGTGGGGCGGAAGAGAGAGAGAGAGAGAGAGAGTGTGGATTCTGTCAAAACTGATGAGAGGAAAGAAAATGAGGATATTTATAGTGTTTAGGAGATTAGGGCAGAAATGGGGGAAAGGATGAAAATGCCCTTAAGTGGCTGAAGATTGGGCATTTCGTGGATGGGTTTCCAACAGCGCGCACCATTACGGAAACGAGCATAACTTTCTCCACAAACATCAGAATCATGTTCTTGATGAACCGTTGGAAAGAAGACTTCTGGGGATTTCCAACCATATATAGTATGAAATCCAATTCAATCGGAGGAGAGAGATATGACCCCCACAAGTTGAGTGTTCTGCAGGAGACTTTCGTAGAAATTCCGCCTTGGTTTTGCGCCCTATTCTGCGCCCTAGGCCGCAGAATTGCAAAAATGTGATGTTCTGGTCCCTTTATGAGCTCATTTCTATGGCCCCTAATCACAGAACAAGGGTGCAGAACCAAGTTTCAAAAATTGCACTTTTGCCCCAATATTTCTCTATTTTTGCACTTTAGCCCCTGTGATGAAAAATATCCTGAAACACTTATTTAAAACGTTAAATACCCGATTTTACCTGGAAAACAAGCATAAAAGATAAAAGTAAGGGGCTACACAACGTGTAGAAATAAGAGTTATCAATGGTACCTCCTCTAACTATACTCTACCTCTTATCAAGATTCAGATTGCCATTTTGAAAGAAACCAACCGAAATCTTTTTCTTTGATTTACCCACCCACTGATTCTTTCCTTTTGCTGACACTCCTATCATCTTTAGCTTTCTAGTTGCCTTCAGCTTTTTCTTTTCTTTCAAAACTGACTTTGCTTTTGAGTCTGGTATTCCAGTCTGTAAGTACTAACTTGAAGTGGCCTTCTCCATGCCAGTTTGCTGAGTTTTTAGGATAGGCATCACACCTGTCTCCTTAGTTTGAAATTTTTGAAAATCCACGCTAGGCATCATCACTAAACCTGCCGGAGTTAGACACTTAATCAGCCCCAGAAATTTTTCAGTCCATCGAAAATCGACCGGGATGCAATCCTCCTCAAGTTTCACCAAATAGGATTTCAGACCAACTTCAACCAAAATACTGGTTAAGCACGGTTTAGATTGAGGAACTAGCGCAAGCAACCTTCCCCTGTCTAAACGATTACGATTCTCCACCTCCTCTTCAACCAGCAAAGGTTCTCCAACCTTCCAACCTAAGCTTTTGAAAAAATCTAAAGTCCAACAAGATAAGGGAACTCCCCAGCAATTAATCCAAGCCAATCTGGACTGAGGTAACACCGACTCCAACCATTTTACCATTGCTGAGAAACTATCTTCCCACATAAATCTGTTAAAAATGAAAGCTTCCTTATGAGATACGGAATCCAAACACCATAGAATACTCTTATCTCCCAGATACGAAGCTAAAAACGCAATTCCAGCATCTTTAAGACATTGATTAACCCTGGAAACCTCCGTAAAATTCTTCAAGACACCAACTGCACACCTACCTAACCACTCTTGCTCTCCCTGTCGAAAATCCCAAGACATCTTCATCAACTTCTCAGCCTCATTTACCTTGACCGCTTGCTTGAAACTCTTGTCCTGTTGCCCTTTCACTATATCCATAAATGACTGTCCCTTGACAATTGCTCTCTATTCTTGCTCACCCCCACCTCTTTTTGATTGAGCCTCTTCATCAGAAAAGAAAAAACTCTAGTACGCCTGTGTGGGTCTCCTGTTAGACCATCCATGTGTCGCCATTTTGGTGGCAATATGCCATCCATACACTAACATACCATGAGTTGATTTGGCCACTTTGATTGCTTCCTCAAGAGTTTCAAATTGAACAAATGCAAACTTGCTTCTTCTAGATCTCTTCTCCATGGATAGATAAACATCCCTAACCCTTCCAAAGGGCTTGAAGACTTCCCATAAGCACCTCTGATCCACATTGAAGCTCAGATTATCAACAAAGATGGATAACAAATTGTCCCTAAAATCTTTGAGTTTACCTTTTCCAAATGGAGCAGAGTATCTCACAGAATCAATCATATCTCAAGAACTTCTGAGTCCATAGTGAAATTATCATTATCATGCAGAAATACAAGAAGAAGATTCTCTCTCCCTACGAATATCACTTCGAATTATAGAAAGAAAACTAAAACCCCAGATTCAAAGAAGATTTGAGAGACTTAAAATTCAAAAAGATCTTAAAAATCTCCCCAAATTCGAACACTGGCCACAACAATTCCCAAATCTAAGCCCTAGATTGGGTAGAGAAGGATTTGATGTAGAATTGGGAGCATATGAACTAAGAACACGAGGAAAAGAGTGGGGACTTACCCATTTTCATGCTTGAGAGACTTGAGAGAGATCCTCGGAAGGGATTCGAGGAAGGTTTTGTATAGAGAAGTCAGAGGTTTTTTTTGTAGAGAGAAGTCACTGTAAAGGATACCGTAGTTTAGTAGTATTAGATCTCTTTTGTATATATCTCTTAGCTGTTAATTCCTATCTAGGCAGCTGTAGTTGTTATCATAATTAACTTAGGTCTCCTTGTTTTACTTGGTTAATACTTTGTGTATATATAGCTGTGGCTATTATTGAAATATATACAGAAAAATTATTCTAAACCTTTACATGGTATCAGAGCAACTATAACTCAAAAGAGTCCACGATCCAACAATGGTTAACACCACGTCTTCTTCCTCAAACTCGGTGACCGTCGTTTCTTCTTCCTCTTCTGCTCATGACATCACGTCATCCTCAAACACAATAATCTCCATTAATGTCACAGCCCAAGCTCCTCTTAAACTCACTGCAACGAACTACAGATCCTGGAAACTTCAGTTTCACACGCTCCTCGTAGGATTTGATCTCATAGGGTTTGTTGATGGCCAACGTCCTTGCCCTCCTGCTACAACCACAGCCGATGGCATTACCTCACCAAATCCGGCATACCACTTATGGACCAGACAGGATCAACTTCTTCTAAATGCAATCATAGGTTCCATATCGCCAACCATCATACCTTTTATAGCTTCAGCAAAAACAGCCTATGATGCATGGAATTCGCTTGCAAACACATATGCGAAACCGTCAAGAGGACATATCATGCACCTTAAAGGCGTGCTGACCAACGTCACGAAAGGTACACAAACCATCACTGAATATATGCAACATGTGAAAAGTATTGCAGATGAACTTGCTATGTTAGATGCCCCAGAAAATTCAGAGGATTTAACTGTCAAAATTTTAAATGGCCTGGGTGACGAATTCCGAGATATATCATCAGCCGTTCGTGCCCGTGACTCACCGATTACATTTGAAGAACTTCATGAAAAATTAATCAACTCTGAGGCAATTTTGAAACAAGGGCTCACGAGAAATCAACAATTTCCCATCACTGCGAACTATGTTGCCAAGCCTCCCTCTGGTGGTTACCAATCCAATTTCAATCGACAAAACAACAGAGGTTTCAACTCAACAAACTACAACAGCAACAGGTCGGCTGATCCATCTTCTGCGAATCCCAGATACTTCAATCGGAATCAATCCAATGGGCCTAAACCATATCGTGGCTTCTGTCAACTGTGCGGGGAACAAGGACACACAGCCAAACGATGCTCCACCTATAATTTTTCTGCAGCTCGGCCACAAGGGACTCAGCCGAATCAGCTGCACCAGCCGAACCAGTAGCCTCCCCAACCGAACCAGCAGCCCATGCCGCCGAAACAGTGGCAGCCGAGAGCCCACTTTGCTGCACCATCATCTTCCTCGCCTGACTGGCTCCTTGATTCCGGTGCGTCTCATCATGTCACATCGGACCTCCAGCACATCTCCATGCACTCGCCGTATGAAGGTTCAGATGATATTATGATAGGTGATGGCTCAGGTTTGAATATCACACATACTGGCTCTCTCAGTTTACCCTCTAAACCTTCATCTTTTTTATTGACTGATGTTTTATGTGTGCCGAGCATGACTCAAAATCTGATCTCGGTCTCAAAATTTTATGTATCAAATCAAGTGGCTGTTGAATTTTTACCCTCTTCTTTTGTGGTGAAGGATCTCCGTACAGGGGCGCGGCTCATGCAAGGACGGACTAGGAATGGAGTCTACAAGTGGCCATCACATGCTCAGCCGGAAAAACCCCCTATCATCGCCTTCTCCAGTGTCAAAGCCACAATCCCTGACTGGCATCATCGCCTAGGCCATCCATCTTCCAGAATTATTTCTAAGTTAGTGTCTTCCAAAGTTTTGTTTGTCGTGTCGTCGAATAATCCTAGCAATCCATGTAGTGCATGTCAAATTAATAAAACTCACAAATTGCCTTTTGCGAATTCTACTGTTGAAAGCTCTAAACCACTTGAGGTTATCTTTTCAGATGTTTGGAGCTCTCCAATTATCTCTAGAGACAGCTATAAGTATTATGTGATATTTGTTGATCATTTTACAAAATACATATGGATATATCCTTTGAAAAACAAATCTGATGTCCACACTGTTTTTATTCGTTTTAAATCTTTGGTGGAAAATTTTTTTAATCACTCCATCATCTCGCTCTACAGTGATAATGGTGGCGAATATGTTGCACTTAGGCACACCTTAGCTACTCACGGTATATGTCACTTCACTACACCACCTCACACGCCAGAACACAATGGTGTCTCTGAGCGACGTCACAGGCATATAGTTGAGACAGGATTGTCTCTTCTCACTCATGCTTCACTTCCTCTTACATTCTGGTCCCATGCATTCACTACTGCTGTTTACTTAATCAATAGGATGCCCACACCTTTACTAAACATGGACTCACCTTTTGACAAAATATTCGGTAAACAACCATCGTATTGAAAACTTCGTGTATTTGGGTGCTTATGTTATCCTTGGCTTAAACCATACGCTAATCATAAGCTAGACCCTCGGTCGAAATCTTGCATTTTCCTAGGATACTCACTGTCACAAAGTGCGTACTACTGTCTAGACCTTGAAACTGACCGTATGTTTGTGTCTCGTCACGTCAATTTTGTTGAGTCGATTTTCCCATATAACACTCTCCACCTGAGTCTCCCTCGTCCTGATCCCACCACATGCAACCTCTGGATAGCCCTCACCTCTCCCACTGTGGCCGTCCCTGTCACTCATGCCCACTCCTCCCCACAACCGGCTGATTATGTGAGACCGTGTCAGGCTCCTCTCCATAATTCCCGAGCACCAGCTGTGTCCCCGTCGCTGTCCTTGTCACCTACTGCTGCATCTCCTCCCGCTGCTGCACTTGCCGCTGACAGCAGCCCTGGTTCTGTCACTGACCTAAACGGCAGCAGCAGTGTTGCACCAACAGCCATGTCATCTGACAGTGCACCAGCAGCCGAGCCACCTGCAGATGCACCAGCAGCGCCTCCTTCTCTGTCCGCACAACAGCAGGCCCCTGCTCAGCTTGCCACTCATCACATGACCACTCGATCACAGAACAACATACACAAGCCCATCACTAAACTCTCACTCACAAGTGTTCTCTCACCTCCTCAAACTGAGCCTACATGTGTGTCTCAGGCTTTGAAATTTCCGGAATGGAGACGTGCCATGTCTGAGGAATTTGATGCTCTCATTCGGAATGAAACATGGGAATTGGTTCCTCCAAACTCGTCCTATAATACAGTGGGGTGCAAATGGGTGTTTCGCATCAAAAGGTCTCCGGATGGTTCGATATCTAAATACAAGGCTCGTTTGGTTGCGAAGGGGTTTCACCAGAGGCCTGGTGTTGATTATACTAAAACGTTTAGTCCAGTAGTTAAGACTACAACTATCAGAGTTCTCCTGAGCATTGCGGTATCACGAGGGTGGTCGCTTCGCCAATTGGATGTGAACAATGCTTTTCTTCAGGGTCATTTAGCCGAAAATATTTTTATGGCACAGCCGTCAGGAGTCACAGATCCTGCACTTCCACTACATGTTTGCCATCTCAAGAAAGCAATCTATGGTCTCAAACAAGCACCTCGGGCATGGTACAATGAGCTTCGACAGTTTCTTGTTCAAAATGGGTTTGCTAATTCTCACTCTGACAACTCATTATTTATCTTCAATGCTAATGACTGTGTGATTTTTTTGCTGGTATATGTGGATGACATCATTGTCACTGGAAACAATGACACGCTTGTTAACAATTTTATTGACACACTGGCTCGTCGTTTCTCAATAAAAGACCTCGGTGCTCTCTCGTATTTTCTTGGTGTTGAAGTTATTCCATGCTCAGCCGGCCTATTTCTCTCTCAACAGAAGTATGTGATCGATCTTCTTTACCGCACCAAAATGTCTGACTCCAAACCAGTGGCCACTCCACTCCCTACAGATCACTCGTTAACACTCCTTGATGGTACCTCTCTTACAGACGCGACTGAATTCCGTCAGGTAATTGGTGCTCTCCAGTATCTTTCATTCACTCACCTTGACATCGCATTCGCTGTCAACAAACTTGCCCAATTCATGCACCATCCTACAACAGGACATTGGTCCCTCACAAAGCGTCTTCTGCGCTATCTGCACGGAACAATTGGTTATGGGTTAGTGGTGCGCCGAGATTCACCATTGTCACTTCATGTGTTCTCTGACGCTGATTGGGCAGGTAATCAGGATGATCGCACCTCCACTAGTGCTTATGTTGTCTTCCTTGGGTCAAATGCTATCTCCTGGTGCTCTCGCAAACAACGCTCAGTAGCCAGGTCCTCCACTGAAGCTGAATACAGGGCTGTTGCCACCACCGCCTCTGAGGTAATCTGGCTCTCATCTCTCTTAAAAGAGCTGCGTGTGTCATGTCCCAGTCCCCCTACAATATACTGTGACAACATTGGTGCTACCTACTTGTGCTCCAATCCTGTCTTCCACTCACGGATGAAGCACATTGCCATTGATTTTCATTTCGTCCGGGAAGAGGTTCAAACCAATCAACTTCGCATATCCCATGTCTCCTCTGCTGATCAACTGGCAGACTCTCTCACCAAGCCGCTCTCCAGGACACGGTTCTGTCTCTTACAGTCCAAGATCAGTGTCACTGCAATGCCCACTGTCTTGCGGGGGCGTGTAAAGGATACCGTAGTTTAGTAGTATTAGATCTCTTTTGTATATATCTCTTAGCTGTTAATTCCTATCTAGGCAGCTGTAGTTGTTATCATAATTAACTTAGGTCTCCTTGTTTTACTTGGTTAATACTTTGTGTATATATAGCTGTGGCTATTATTGAAATATATACAGAAAAATTATTCTAAACCTTTACAGTCACGAGCCTACTTGAGCCTTTGACTTAGAACATGTCTAAAGCTTCAATAGTGAAATTTTGCTCAGACGATTTTGAAGCAGGAGGCTACAAATGGTATGCTTTGTCACACATTTTATACTTGTTTGCATAATAGTTTCTTCAGTTACGTGTGATTCAAAAACATAAAACTCTTTTGCACACTTGCTTATGGGATTTTCTAATTGAACTTTCTTTTGCTATCCAATATTATTACTTTCTATATATTACAGGAAATTGTGGATCTATCCAACTGGAGATAATAGCATAACTGGAAAAGATCATGTCTCTCTTTACTTGGAATTGTTGGAAACTAGTTCTTTCCCTACAGGGTGGGAAGTCTATGTGATTTTAAACCTTTTCATATTCAATCATCCGCAGAACAAATATTTTAGCAACAAAGGTAGACACCTCGACAATTTTTCATTACATATAAATCATGGACTCCATTGATTGTTATAATTTATACCTGTTTTTCATTACATATAAATCAGCAACAAAGGTTCTACGTATGCTTTTGTACTTCTTATTGACTTCATCCTTTGTTGCAGTTGTAAAGGAAATGCATTATCATTCAATGAATACCTTATCTGACATCTCCAAATTTATTGACCTGAATACATTTTCTAATTCTGAGAATGGATACCTTTTTAATGATACATGTGTCTTCGGAGTAGAAGTGTTTGTTGTCAATAACACAATTAAAGAGGGGTTTTTATCAATGATGCAAGATCATTCTACATATTTTCAAACTTGGAAAGTTACCAAATTTTCAAGTTTAGTTAATCAATATTATGTGTCGGAATCATTTGGGCGCTACAAATGGTATAAATATATATTTTTCACAGTTGGATTATGTCTACAAAATCTTGCTTTATAAATATTACAATGGAAAGTGATTGATTTGTTGCAGGAATATTTGGCTCTACCCTAGAAGGCAAAGGCAATAGTGTTTCAATATATTTAGGTGTGTCCCGTTCATGTTTTCCTCCAAACTCGAACCTGTTTGCGAAATACATTTTGTGCGTTAAAGATCAAATGAAGGGGAACCTATTTGTGAAATACATTTTGCGCAGTAAAAAAGATCAAATGAAGGGAAAGCACATTGAGCTAAAAGGTATTTTTTCAATATTTTTAGATACGTTTCGTTCATGTTTTCCCCTAAACTCTAAAATGTTCGAGATTAAATGAAGGGAAAACACATTGACCTTAGAGGTGGGACTAAGTGCACAAAGAAATCGATTGAACAGAGATATCCCACATTGTTCTTATTCTTTAAAAGAATGTGATTTCTGAAACTACTCTTTTTCTTCTAGGAGATTACCTGTATTGTCTTTCTGATAACTTTTACATCGGTTCGAGTAAGTTCTTGTCATTGGCCAGACTGAAGGACCAAAAACAAGGTTACCTGGTGGACGATACTCTAACCATTGAAGCAGAGGCTACATTACTCGGAATTGTTTTCACGAAATTATAACCGGGTTATTTGCAATGGTTTCAGCTTCATTTTATTTTGTATGTTATAACAGATCGACTCTTATATCATTTCTTCCCTCTTGTTATTCTCTTAGTGTTGGAACTTCGATATTTGTTTGTCTTTTTGTCCTGCCTTTGCCCTTGTGCTTTCATTTATGTAATTTCCGTAATTTCAACGCAATTCAGTTTCAACTAGTTCTTTTTTTGTTATCAGGAAACATCTCTAATCTTATCAATTTTAAGTAGATTAACATTTCAATCTTTTCAAGTGATCTATTCTGTTATGTGTCTTGCTTGAATAGTCGCATATATAGCTGGTAAGAATTGGCTAACAGGATTATTCCGTCCTTGCAATCAGCATATCACCAAATTAACACCTTTTTTTTTGCTGATGATTGACTTGTAATAATGCTCATTACTTGATCCCAAAAACTGGGATCTGTTTCTCAATTTGCATTTGTTAATCAAACCGGGAAGTGCATTATGTTTAGTAATGCATCCAAACAATTCGGACACATATATTTCCTCTAATTGATAGGTAAATCCTCTTCAAAAGTGCTTCTAACAACATACACCTCCGCACCAAAGGTGCGAGTATCATCAGAAAGGTACCCATTCACAGGATTGGAAAATGTATTCAAGTCGAAGAATTTGGAAATACTATAACTAGTGTTCATCGTATGATAACGGTATTCACACCAATCTGCGGCACATGATGTAACAAATAAGTATAATAATATGAAAATTTCTAACGTTAGCTGGTAAATTTATCTTCACTAATTAAGCAAGTATTACCAATGTTAACGATCAACAAGGGTCCGTGATGATACATATGTATATGTAATGATTACACAGTCAAAGATTCTACCTTTGCTGCTGAAATACTTGTTATGCAGACGACTGAATATGAAAAGTTTTGAAATCACATTGACTTCCCACCAACTAGAGAGAGAATTCGTTTCCACCAATTCCAAGTAAATGGAGATGTGATTATTCCCATTTTTACTCTTATTCCAATTTGGATAGATGCACGATTTCCTTTTAACAGCAAATTAAATTGCATAATGCATGACTATCTGTTCGTTGTAGTTACAGAGCATCACATATAAATATATATAAGTTCACATTTTGCTAAACATATACCATTTGTAGTCTCCTGCATTAAATTCGCCATAGTTGAATTGGCCTTTTTTTTTTTTTTTTTTTTTTTGACAACATCTATTAATCCAGGACCAGATATTTTTTTTAAAAGCTTTCGTCATTGGTAGGATTTGAGCCGCTGACCTGCAAGTCATTAGCCCCAAACTCGTCCATCTACCAGCTGAACTACGCCTCAGTAGACCTGACACGGTTTCGGTCCGGTTCCGGTTCCGGTTCCGTTTCCGGTTCCGTTTCCGGTTCCGAACCGGCCGTTCCAGTTCCGCGGTTAGGTGGAACCGGAACCGGTTTTAGAAGGTTCCGGTTACGGTTCTAGAACCGCCGGTTCCGGTTCTAGAACCGCTGGTTCCGGTTCCGGTTCCGGTTTCGGCGGAACCGACGGTTTTAAACCTTATTATTATTATTATTATTATTATTATTATTTAAACCCATATCAGCATATTTTCAGATCTCTCTGGATCAGTCACAAATCTGAAAATCAACCACAAAATCAACCCAAATCACTCCCAAACCACTCCCAAATCAACCCCAAACAACCAAACCACTCCCAAATCAACCCCAAACAACCAAAACACTCCCAAATCAACCCCAAACAGCCACGGCACCACCAAATCAACTTCGTGAATCAAAGAAGAAAAGAAGAAGAGATCGAATTGAAGAAGAGAAGAAGAAGAGAATCAAAGAAGAAGAGAAGAAGAGTCGAAGAAGAAGAAGAAGAATCGATGAAGAGAAGAGAAGAATCAAAGAAGAAAAGGAAGAAGAGAAGAAAGAGAGAGAGAGATCAGAAATTAGGGATTAGGTTTAGGATTTAGGAATTTAGGATATATATATATATATTAAAAATAAAAATAAAACGTGAACCGCCGGTTCGAACCGGAACCGGAACCCGAACCACCGGTTCCATACCGGTTCCATTCCGGTTAGAACCCGCCGGTTCTACGAAACCTGGAACCGGAACCAAAAAATTCGGTTCCGATTCTGGTTTTTATGGTTCGGTTTCGGTTCGGTTCGGTTCGGTTCGGTTCGGTTCGGTTCGGTTTCACGGTTCGAACCGGAACCTTGTCAGGTCTACACCTCAGTTGGTTGAAATTGGGCTATTGAAGCTGCAAATAATGATGAGAAATTTTGGCTTTTGAACAAGTAAAGACTTTTTTTTGAACTGCAATTTATTGAAGCCAAAAGGCAAGCAAAGAGCACAAGAACCCCCCAGAACAGGGGAAGACAAATAGGGGCAACGCCCCAAACAAAGAACCCAAAGGGGCCGCAACAACAACAGGGGCAAAAGAAAAACAAAGCACCCAGCCACAAAAACAGGCACAAGAAAAACGCCAAAGCGGAGGAAAAAGAAACACAGCAGAACCGACCAAACAAACAAACAAAGCAACCTGCAGGAAAAACCAAATTAATCACCCAACCACAAAATGAAATCCCCTTCCGAATTAGACCCCTTCTTCGCCAAAGTGACGACACGTCGTTGCGATGTCGGTCAAAAGATGAACATTTAAGTTCGACCTCGCTAGCGCACGAGTCACATGGACTAGCACAGCGGCAAGTGAGGGTATCGTTCCGCAGGGAGGTGGGATCCGCCGACCATCACCGGTTCTAGCTATTATTACAACACTCCGAGAGAACTCGTGTGTTGCGGTTGCGGAAAAGTGTAAATAATGCTATAAATAAATAAATAAACTAACATAATATATACATGGATAGGATGGAATGGAGAGATGCATGAAATGTGGTAACACTAGGGAAATGATTCAACCGTAACAATCCTCCTAATTAAGCTCTAGACTCACTTAGTCCCTCAATGTGCAAGTATATCATAGGCTCGTGTCCCCTTAATTGATCTCTAATCTCTCTCGAGTCTTAGAAATCACATCCACACATACAAAGTACACATGAATTCATTAAGTGTCGTGGCACACACATAAGAGCCCTGTATGCCAGCCTAGTGTATCTCTCACTGTCTGGTCATATACAGTGGTTGTTTCGTTGGGCATATAATGCGCAACCGCGTGGGCCATACTACAGCCAATAATTCATTCACAATGGCTAACCAAATACGGGATGGCAACCAAGTGAAAGCATTAAGAATACGAGATACCCATACAACACGTATGTTATATGCTCCTGTCCCCTTAATTAATCTCTAATCTCTCTCGATGTCTTAGAGATTACATCCATGCATAAATGCTTGGATTCATTAAGGACTGTGGGACACACACACGAGCTCTACACGCCAGCCTAGTGTATCTCTCACTGTCTGGTCAAATGTAGAGGATATCACGCTGGACATGTTAATGTGAACCACGCAATATATAACACATAGCCTAAATATCATCCACAAGGTGGCTAACCGAGTGAAAGCATTAAGCAATGAAATACCCATATAACTACACAAGCACAAGAGGAATTCAGTTTGTCTTTACTCTAGATACGGATTCGGTTTTATCAATCTCCCTAGGATGGCTAGACATGAGAAACAAGTTTACCAAACAACAATGTGCAACAAGTTGGTTGTTATACATTAAGAACATTCAATCTAGGTTAAGGGTTCATCCTCTTGATTTGGGAATTATCCCTAAATCAATTTATTACCCAATCCGGCCAAGGATGGATAATTGTGTCTTAAAAAGACCCATTAAACATAAGGATTGGAACCCAGGCCAATTTAGCAACTAAATGCCTGAACTGAAACCTTTTCCACTCTTTGGAGCTAAATCTCTAACACTCCAATTACTCTAAACATGGCATTTTGGTCATCCATCAATCAATCAACAATCATGGGAAGTTAAATTACACTACTCCTACATTAAATTACTCTACTCCTAATCCCAATCATGGACACATATCAATTTAGGACCTCAACACACATGGATATTGCAATTAAAGCTAAATTCATGTAATTGGCAAAGAGTAAAACAAAACCCAATCAAATTTAAGAACAAACATACATATATTACACATGTGAAGGTTTACAATATTCCCCAAATCGGGGTTACACATCAAAGAAATAGAAAATACAAGGAAATGAGCGAATAAGAGACAACCTTTGAAGACAAGTCCTCCAAAGATGCTCCAAACCTTCCTAGCTCGGAATTGGTCCGAAAACCTCTCCCAATTCCTTGAAAACTGCCCTAAGATGGATGGATGAAGTGTGAAAATGGTGGTGGAGGTGTGTGGAGAGCTCCCATGGAGGAAAAACCTCCATGGGAGCTTGGGTCTCTCCTTATTTGTGAAGAAGATGAAGAAGGATGAAGAAGATGGAAGAGAGAGAGAGAGTTGGGCGGAGGAGAGAGAGAGGGAGAGTATGGGGTCTCTGAAAAAACTGAAGAGAAGAGGGGATATATATAGTGGGGAGAAGGGTTTAGGTCAGAAATGGGGGAAAGGACGAAAATGCCCTTAAGTGGCTGAAAATTGGGCATTTCGCGGATGGGTTTCCAGCAGCGTGCACCGTTACGGAAACGGGCATAACTTTCTCCACAAACGTCAGAATCGTGATCTTGAAGAACCGTTGGAAAGAAAACTTCTGGACCTTTCCAACCATATAAAGAAAGAAACCCAGTTCGATTGGAGGAGAGAGATATGGCCCCCGCAAGTTGAGTGTTCTGCAGGAAACTTTCGTCAGAATTTCCGCCTTGACTTTTGCGCCCTATTCTGCGGCCATGGGCCGCAGAATTACAAAAAAATGAAGTTCTGGTCCCATTTTGCGCCCTTTTCTGCGGCCCCTAATCGCAAAAATGGGGCGCAGAATCCAAGTTTCAAAAATTGCACTTTTGCCCCAATATTTTGCCATTTTTGCACTATAGCCCCTGTGGTGAAAAATTACCTGAAACACTTATTTAAAACATTAAATACCCGGTTTTACCCAGAAAACAAGCATAAAAGATAAAAGTAAGGGGCTACACAACGTGTAGAAATAAGAGTTATCACAAAGAGTCAGCAAAACAGTTGGAGGACCTCGGATTGAAAATAACAATTGTTCTGCCCAAAGCACCCAACAACGACCTTATATCGTAAATGAAATTTATGTGCTTAAGATTCTCGAATCCCGCATCGTTGACCCAAGAAACAGCCGTCTTAGAGTCGCTAATGATGGTGATCTCTTTTCCCACCAAAACCTGAGAAGTAGCACACAAAACGCAAGCTTAATGGATTGCAATAAGTGGAATTGGTGAGAAATGTCACCTTTTTAAACTGATTTGGTGACAATGTCACTGCTTTAATAAGTTAAGTTTAAAAGGCACCTATTATGGTGAACGGACAAAAATACCCTTACTTTACACATTCTTTTCTTACTTTGAAGTTTTCTGAGATTAAAAACAGACCTCCAATGGATAATTAGTGTATGAAAAGGCTCGAACACTTAATGAAAAGGCACGATTACTGTACAATCGTGCCTTTTCATACACCAATCGTGCCTTTTCATACACCAATCGTGCCTTTTCATGTACAAAAAGGCTGGAAACTTTGTTCAAAAAGGCTCGAAATATTTTTTAATTTTTTAATCGAGCCTTTTGGAAAAGTTATCGAGCCTTTTAGAAAGGTTATCGAGCCTTTTGGAAAAGTTATCGAGCCTTTTGGAAAAGTTATCGAGCCTTTTGGAAAAGTTATCGAGCCTTTTAGAAAGGTTATCGAGCCTTTTGGAAAAGTTATCGAGCCTTTTGGAAAAGTTATCGAGCCTTTTAGAAAGGTTATCGAGCCTTTTGGAAAAGTTATCGAGACTTTTCCAAAAAGGCTCGATAACCTTTCTAAAAGGCTCGATAACTTTTCCAAAAGGCTCGATAACAACTTCAAAAAGCACGATGACAGTGTAAAAAGGCACGAAAATATTTCAAAAAGGCACGAAATCATTTCGAGCCTTTTCCAAACTTTTTTCGAACCTTTTTCGAGCCTTTTCAAACCTTTTTCGAGCCTTTTTCGAACCTTTTTAAACATTTTCAAGCCTTTTTAACTATCAATATATTATGGTGAAGAAGGTTACTGTGGGGGGCAATTTTGTCCGTTCACCATAAATGGTGCATTTTAAACTTAAGTTAGTAAGTTGGTGCCTGTTCCCAAAAAAGAGCCTCAAATAGTGCTATTTAATTTTTTAACCCATATCAATAATCTTAGCAGTATTCGCGTCCTCAATACCAATATTTTTGGAGAAGGAGCCTAGAACCTTGCCATAGTGATCGCGCAAGACGCCCCTAATGCCTGCAAACCCAGGGCAACCCCTAGCTGACCCATCCACATTGAATTTCAGAGCACCATGGGCAGGAGGAGTCCAGTCACCTTTACTAACAGCCTTTACGGGCCTCGAAACAGTGCACCTCTCAGCAATGTTTTGCAATAAGACATCAATCGAATCCAGGCAACCCTCCCCATGATATTTGAACCACCAAGCCACCCTGAATTTGATCATGTCACGGCTTGAGCAACATCCTGTTCAGAATCTCTGAAAACGACTTGATTTCTTGAGTCCCAAATGGTCCAAACCGTAGCAAAGAAGAGCGTATTCCAAGCTCTTCCTTGTCTTGAATTGGGGCAAAGACCGAACCACCCAAGAGCCCAATCATGAAGAGAATTATTGGCACACCAGTTCACACCCCACCACGCCATACCGTGCCGCCACACGTCAGTCGCCCACTTACAGTGAAGGAAGAGATGATCCACAGACTCTTCCGAACTCTTGCACATCGGGCAATCCTGAGGCAAATTAGAGCTGAAACCAAATTTATTCAACACTTGTTTAACCAAAATTCTGCCCCTGATCAATTGCCAAGTGAAAATCTCAATTTTGCTAGGACAAATCCCTTGCCAAATAAGAGAGGGATCCACCGAACTAGCCTCCAATCCCAGCTCCTCCAGATTTTTGCGAAAAGAACTCACCGAAAACTTACCTTTGGAACAAAAGGTCCAAGCAAGCATATCCTTTAAAAGAAGACGAGGTTTGAATTGTTCAATTCTATAAACGAAAGTGTTCCATTGATCCACTTCCCAATCAAACAATTGTCTCCACAAAGGTACATTCCACACCCAAGTCTGGCAATTCCAAGAACCATACTTCTCCACCAGACCATTCTTCTCAGAGGACAGAGTATAGATTCTCGGGAAGGCACTGCAAAGAAGCATTTCCATACTGCCCTACTCCCTCCAAAAATCAATTATCTTCCCATTGCCGAGGACCCTATCCAAACCCTTCTTTAAAATCTGCTCAGAATCAGAACCAGGGACAAAAAGACTATTGATGGCCTGCACGAAATTGGATGCCTTAGCCGAGCCTGGAGAACACCACTTCCAACTCAACGCTTCATTCTGAATGCCATACTTGGCACAAACGATCCTCCTCATGTTATTTGAAATTGTTTGATTGGGACAAACGATCCTCCTCATGAAAAAAAAAAAGCTGTTAATTTGAAATTATGTTTAGTAATGCATCCAACTCAACGCTTCATCAAGAAATGCTACACCGAGTCTTTACATGAGGAATAAATAATATGAAGAGAAAATGTTATTTGAAATTAAGATTGTTAATTATGTTTGGGATTGGGTCCAATCGCCCACCAAAATATGATACTCATGAGAGGCTTTTGGGTCATGATCCTGATGTAGCTGAAAGTGGGCCCATAAGCCCAGTTAAAGACAAGAGTCTAAAGGAAGCTAAGGGAGGGAGTGATGGCCTTAAAAATGCTCAAGTTGAAAATAGTGGTTTGGGCCGTGTTTTTGATATGGGAATGGGGAACAACAGCTCTATTGAGTCTTCTAAGGAGGATAACAAGGAGCTGTTAATTTCAAAAGCTATAGAACGGGAAGGCAATGATGGTGTTTTCAACAATTCAAATATGATGAACGATAAGGTTTTTTGTCTTGCTGCAAAGGGTCATGGTATTAAGACAAGGAGCTCTAAGTATAAGTTGTCTTGGATCTTTGAGGAGGAGATTACTAAGATTATTGACTTGGGTACAGCTTTGGGATTTGATTTCTATGATAAAGAAGTGAGGATGGCTCATGTCATTGCTAAAGCGATTTCGAAGTTGAAGGGTGTTAAGCTGAAAATGGCGAATAAACAGTAATACATTTTCTTTTTCTGTTTTGCTTGGGTGGGTGGAAGATATAAACAGTAATACTATTAAATGGAATCTGCAGCCATGGAGTCCTGCCTGTCTAACAAAGTTGAACAGAAAAAAGTATTTGTATTTGGTATGAATTTATATAAACTCTCTAATCATATAATAAATATATCTGTTCCTACAAAATACGGTGTATTAAATGTATTTTTATAGTTCCCACATACCTTCTTCAGCTTTCGAACCCACTTTTCACTTGAATTTATCTTCTTTTATAGGATTATGACTGTTGAGATCCTGTGAAACTGGACAAGACAATTGTATTTGGCCAATTTTTGCAGATACTTCTTCAGAGGGTGTGTAGTAATTTTGATTGTTAATGCATTCGCTGGATAGAACCAGAAAAACTGAATTCAGAGAAAAATGCATTATGATCCGGTTGTAGATTTCAATGATTCTGCCTTGAATAAATATTGTCTAGAAAATTTATTAACTTTTCAGGTACAGTTACATTTACAAATAATAGCACTAACATTTCAAGTTCCATAACATTTGTAAATTCAAATCCCACATTTACTCATAAAATTTGCTTAATATGGAGAGAGCACTCCTTGTTCACTAAGAGCTTTTATCCGAACCATATATTTTAAAGGTTGCATGTCGAACACTTGATAGACCTGTGTCAGATTTCAAAGAAAAAAAAAGTATGGAAATAGTTATCCGACTCTTTTTGAATCAAGAAGAAAACAAATGCTGGACGCAAATTGCATACAAATTTCATTGTATGATTCCAAGAAGTGAAGCATACAAATATATCACATTTATACATGGGTACAAGAATATTAAAATTTGGAATGCAAGAGTTCCAACATGCACGGATTGGGAAATTCTAACCTCCTGAAATTTAGAGTGATTAGTCTCACCTTGGTACTCAATGTGCTTTCCATTCATTTGATTTTTGACACGCATAATCTCTTTCACAAGCAATTTAGTGCCTGGAGCAATACTTGAGAGTGACAAACCTAAAAATAATGAAACACTGTTGCCTTTTCCATCGGAATTTCCATTAGGATAGAGTACAATATACCTGCAATACATCAGTTAATTTCCGTTGGAATTTATGTATGGCAAGAAATGGTAGAGCACTTAACCAGGCTGTCAACAAATATATATACCATTTGTTGCATCCGAATGATTCAGAATCATATTTTACATTAGCTAAAGTTGAAAAATTAGTAACTTTCCAAGTGTGGTAACATGTAGCAGGCTCGTGCATCATTGATAAGCACCCCTCTTTTAAAGTGTTTTTAACAACAAAGACCTCCGCACCGAAAACACAGGTATCATCCAAAAGGTATCCACTCTCAGGATTAGAAAATGTTTTCAAGTCGATGAACTTGGCAATACCGGACATGGTGTTCATTGCATGATAACGGGTTTCCCACCCATCTGGATGCAGCACAGAATGTAACAACTAATTAGCTAACAATATGAAATTTCTTACTTAAACTAGTAAATTACAATCGATATACATATTTGTATGTAATTTGAAAAGGGTTTCTACCTTTTATACTGAAATATTTGTTCCGAAGATGATTGAATATGAAAAAATTTGAAATGACATTGACTTCCCACCCAGCAGGTAGAGAACTTGTCTCTGCCGGCTCCAAGTAAATAGAGATATGATCTTTCCCATTTCTGCTCTTGTTCCCAGTTGGGTAGATCCACAGTGTCCTGTAGATAGCAAATTAGATTGCATAGAGAAAATAAAAATACAGCACATAATGCAACTGATTAGGCATTTAGTTAATAATATGATATCAATGATGATGAGAGAGTATTAATTACCAATTGTAGCCTCCTGCTTCAAAATCGTCCGAACTGAATCTCTCAATTGAAGCGTTAGATAATAGTGAGAAAGACTTGATTTTGAACAAGTAATCACTCGGTGGAGCATTTCTTCCTGATCAAGTTAATATGATTAAATGAAGAATAGCCTTAATTAGGGATTCCAGTAGCTTTTGATAGATGCATAGATTGGGTCAGCTCTCATGCTTTTTATTTGGGAATGGTTCTTTGAGGCAGGTTCTCAGTGATCTGAGTTGACTGCATGGGTCGGGAGTCTTTTCGTTTTTCTTGTTGTTTTTGTTTTCTTGTGTGTATAACTCATGTGATATTGTTATTATTATTATTATATTATTTTCAGGAAGAAATGCACAGCCGAGTCATTACTCGTTCCAAATTGAGTCTTTCTCTTTATTGTCTAAAGCTTCAATAGTGAAATTTTTCTCAGACGATTTTGAAGCAGGAGGCTACAAATGGTATGCTTTGTCACACATTTTATACTTGTTTGCATAATAGTTTCTTCAGTTACATGTGATTCAATAACATAAAACTCTTTCGCACACTTGCTTATGGGATTTTCTAATTGATCTTCCTTATGCTATCCAATATTATTACTTTATATATATTACAGGAAATTGTGGATCTATCCAACTGGAGACAACAGCATAACTGGAAAAGATCATGTCCCTCTTTACTTGGAATTGTTGAAAACTAGTTCTTCCCCTACATGGTAGGAAGTCTATGTGTTTTTAAACTTTTTCATATTCAATCATCTGCAGAACAAATATTTTAGCAACAAAGGTAGACACCTTGACAATTTTTCATTACATATAAATCATGGACTCCATTGATTGTTATAATTTATACCTGTTTTTCATTACATATAAATCAGCAACAAAGGTTCTACCTACGCTTTTGTACTTCTTATTGACTTCATCATTCGTTGCAGATGTGAAGGAAATGTATTATCATTTAATGAATACCTTATCTGGTATCTCCAAATTTATTGACCTAAATACATTTTCTAATTCTGAGAATGGATACCTTTTTAATGATACATGTGTCTTCGGAGTAGAAGTGTTTGTTGTCAATAACACAATTAAAAAGGGGCGTTTATCAATGACGCAAGATCATTCTACATATTTTCATACTTGGAAAGTTACCAAATTTTCAAGTTTAGTTAATCAATATTATGTGTCGGAATCATTTGGGCGCTACAAATGGTATAAATATATATTTTTCACAGTTGGATTATGTCTACAAAATCTTGCTTTATAAATATTACAATGGAAAGTGATTGATCTATTGCAGGAATATTTTGCTCTACCCTAATGGATATCTAGAAGGCAAAAGCAATAGTGTTACAATATTTTTAGATGTGTCCCGTTCATGTTTTCCTCCAAACTCAAACCTGTTTGTGAAATTCATTTTGCGCGTTAAAGATCAAATAAAGGGGAACCTGTTTGTGAAATACATTTTGCACGTTAAAGATCAAAAGAAAGGAAAAGACATTGAGCTTAAAGGTATTTTTCAATATTTTTAGATGTGTTTCGTTCATGTTTTCCTCTAAACTGCAAAATGTTCGAGATTAAATGGAAAAATCAGTGACCTTAAAGGTGGGACTAAGTGCACAAAGAAATCGAAAGAACAGAGATATCCCACTTTGTTCTTATTCTTTAAAAGAATGTGATTTCTGAAATTCTATCTTTTTTCTTCTAGGAGATTACCTGTTTTGTCTTTCTAATAACCTTACCATCGGTTCGACTAAGTTCATGTCATTGGCCAAACTGAAGGACCAAAAACAAGGTTACCTGGTGGACGATACTCTAACCATTGAAGCAGAGGCTACATTACTCGGAATTGTTTTCACGAAATCATAACCGGGTTATTTGCAATGGTTTCAGCTTCATTTTATGTTGTATGTTATAATAGATCGACCCTTTTATCATTTCTTCCCTCTTGTTATTCTCTTCGTGTTGGAACTTCGATATTTGTTTGTCTTTTTGTCCTGCCTTGGCCCTTGTGCTTTGATCATTTATGTCATTTCCGTAATTTCAACACAATTCAGTTTCAACTAGTTCTTTTTTTTATTTTAGTTTTTATCAGGAAACATCGCTAATCTTATCAATTTTAAGTAGATTAACATTTTAACCTTTTCAAGTGATCTATTATGTTATGTGTCTTGCTTGAATAGTCAAATTAACTCTTTTTTTTTTTTTTGCTGATGATTGACTTGTAATAATGCTCATTACTTATCCCAAAAACTGGGATCTGTTTCTCAATTTGCATTTGTTAATCGAACGGGGAAGCGCATTATGTTTAGAGGTGAGATTAAGTACACAAAAACGAGCAACATTACCGTGCCCGGTTTTTTATGAACAACCGAAAAAAAGAAATGACCTCTTACCTAACACTTCTGTCCCCTAATTAACTGCTCCAGTGATTTAAGTTCACTCTCCAAATAATTATGTATTAACTACATAGCATTTGCTGGCCTTTGTTGATAGCAACTTCATAAAGCACCCTCCTTTTTGTCTAATTAAGTAACCCATTAAATGACCAGATACATCAATTATATGACATATACTAGTTTGCAACCCACACGATGTGCAGGAATTGTAAAAATATAACGTAATCATTATCATATTTATATTTTTTAAAAAAATCGGATTTATTCTTCCATTTTTACTTTCAATGCTCTAATTTGTTCAAGTTTCTCTTATATCATCATTTTCAACTCGAATTGTGACAGTTTTCGATCATTTTGTTTAAAATCTTCAAGATAAGGATACCCACGATGATGAAGGGTGTAGATCAAATTAAATAAAAAAAATTAAGTTAAAAAATGAAGAAAAAAATTAAATGCAAAAGTCTGCATCCATCAATCGATGGAGAAGATCTCGGTCAATGGAGATTCGGCAGCGACCTGTTGGCCGGATCTTCACCCCTTTTTTTCTTTTTTTTGTTTGCCTTTTTTAACAGATCTCCACTGTTTTAAGG
Organism: Acer yangbiense; assembly: GCA_008009225.1. Taxonomy (NCBI): domain Eukaryota; kingdom Viridiplantae; phylum Streptophyta; class Magnoliopsida; order Sapindales; family Sapindaceae; genus Acer; species Acer yangbiense. Next base: position 9,658,464 of record CM017762.1, on the reverse strand, counting down.
AGATCTTATTTTTTATTGAATTTTTAAATAAAATATTTTTTAATGTTAAAAAGACGAAAATACCCCTCTACCCGTTAAGTTTGACTAAAGATAAAGGAAATCATTGTTAATTAATGAAAAAACTTTTTTTCTAGTTGTCAAAGAGCAGAGCAAATTAACCTCAATGAGGTTGGCTGTAATTTGCTCTTTCATTTTCATAGGGCTTTCTTGTTAGAGAATCCAACACAATCATGATCATATTATCTACCCCATCACAATCATGGATTCTCTAGCGAGATGCACCTTGTATCCACCATCACATTGTGATCATATGTGACGTGGCACGATCGTGATGGGGTAGATAATATGATTATGATTGTGATGGGGGATACAAGGTGCATGCATCTCGCTAGCAGCACCAAGATGTTCCCCTACTTCTATCGTAACTAAATCTGCAAAGTAAAATGAAATATGTTGTGCAGCAATCTATCTTGGAAACTTCTACTCAAGTTCAGAAGTTTCTTTTTCTTTTCTTGTTAATGGGATTACTTCTTCACCTAGCGAGTCTAATTTGCAGATTGTGTTCACATATATATATATATATATATATATATATATGCTAAACCCATATTTCAGAATTTGCATGATATGCTCCACCATACAACCTGATTTCCAGGAGATACATATTTCAGAATTTTCCGTCTACATTGCTAATAACGTGGAGAGGCTAGAATTTTAAGTACCATTATTAAATTTTTACAAACAAGACAGAAGATTTAAGTGCCTATCATATTGTCAGTATTGATATGAACTAATATGCTTCTAAAGAGTTTGCATCATACATATATATATATATATGATGAGAGATTTAACTATGATCTATTCTTTCTATTCTATCTAGGTTGAGGACCCTTCTCGGTTTCAAGATCCACAGGACTCATATCGATTGAATTTATAGACTTAGACATTAAGCTCTCCAACCTCCGAGTTTGTTGATCACGAGCGATTTCCATCTCCAAACACTCTTTCAATTCTGTCACCACATGACTCATAGTTGGCCTCTTGATGGGAATATCAGGAACACATACCATTGCAGTCTCTACAGCTTTCCAGATAGAATTAGTGTCAAAATTTTCTCCGAGTCTTGGATCAATGATGCTTCTTATATCCCCTCTTTCAAGAAAGGGACAAACCCATCGAGCTATATGAGTGTTCTCATGGCCTTTAATCACAGCACGCTGGCCTGTAATTAGCTCCAGAAGAACAATTCCGAAGCTATAGACATCACTTTTCTCTGTCAGCCTGTTTGACGTATAATACCTGCATAGACCAAGATTGCAACTTCATTTTCTTCTAACCAAATGCAAAATTGCTGTACAGGACATATGGTTTTGGAAGAATTCAATTACTTACTCTGGATCAAGGTATCCCACAGTGCCGGCAACCGAAGTTGATACGTGACTTTCATTTTCATGTAAGACATATATTGATAACCCGAAATCCGCAATCTTGGCCTGCATATTCTCGTCCAACAAAATGTTGGCAGTCTTCACATCTCTGTGAATTATTGGTGGCTTGCAACCACAATGCAAATACTCTAGCCCTGCACATTTGATCCCAGCAAATGTTAGCTTGGCTTGGAAGTATTTAAAATGAGAACTTTTGTATCATTAATTTGTTATTGTGTTGATAGACCTTGTGCTGCATCAACTGCAATATGAAGTCTCTCTTTCCAACTCATAGCTTCTTTGCTTTTATCTGAAGGAAAAAGATACAACAAAGTTGTTATCCTGTTTCAAAATGTTTTGTAAAGCAAGTCTTTCGAAGATATTTAAGAAATTGAATCTGTATCAGGATCATCCACGGGAAAGAAGGACCCTCTAAAAATAACACAAGAATTTGCAAGTTAACATGGCCAATACCTTGTAAATACTGCTGTAAGTTTCCACCTGCCATGTACTCATAGATGATCCCCAAGTTTGTGCCTTCATTGCAATATCCGATGAAGGAAACTAAATTTCTATGATGAACTCGCATCAAGAGCTGAGCCTGCATATCCAGGTGATACGTAAATATTTGTCGCAATCGCCTAATTCAAAATGTAGAAATGGTTTTGTTGCGTGTTATCATAGTTTGTGTTGCACATTTTTGGTAAGGAATTCACTGTCTATAACATTCTTGGAGATTGATTGTAACAAACTGAGTTCTAGTGATTGATGAAATCATGGTTGTGATATGCAAGTATTTATAATAAAAGAGGCTATTGGATGAGTCTCTATGTCTTTGATTTGATCATATTAATCATTTCTTTTGCATAGATTTTTGAGGTTCATGTAATTATATTTTTATTTTTATTTTTTTCTTTCTAAACAGAGCATTTTACCTCGGTTCGAAATTGCTTAGTCCCTTTTGCTGATGATAGATAGATCATTTTGACTGCGACTTGTCTACCTTCAAACAGATTGCCATGGTAAACTGTTCCAGCCCCTCCTTTTCCGAGCACTTTGTTGAAATTATCAGTCATATTCACTATCTCAGCATATGTGAATGGTCTATTGTCTGATTTCAAATCCCCTTCCTTTTCTTCTTGAGATTTTACATCCAGATTTGCACCTATAAATTTAAAGTGCATCAAATAGTCATCATTTTGTGTACCAAGTGAAATTCATGAATCCTGAACCATTTCTTGGACTACAAGTTAGTATCTGTACCTTTTTTTCTTCTATAGATCCAAGCAGCAAGCAATGCAAGAAGAATGACTAGTGGGGTAACAACAGCTGCAACCACTGGTATCACAATGCTTCTTTTTTTCTTTTTGCATGGATCCAACAAACAAAGATCCGGATTTCCTTCAACTCTGTATCATTAGATTAGTTGCTATTAATTAGGGGAAAATAGTTGAAGTATGAGAATTCAGAAAAGAAATTGGTTTTGTTAAAGCTTCTGAGTTTGGATAAATTGAGAACCTCAAATCAAGCGATAAATTCTGTTGTCGTGCCTTTAGAGCTGCTGGAATCGACCCAGAGAGTTTGTTTCCTTTCAAATTTCTAAAAAAATACATGACGAATTAGATGATCTATCTAATTTTCCCTGAAATTATGAATGTAGAGTTGTGGTATATATTAAAGCGAAGTAAGTAACTTACAGAATACTCAAGTTTGAAAGCTGTGACAGAATTTCAGGTATTGTCCCTGTCAAGCTGTTGTCAGATAAATCCCTTAAAGAGAAAAAAGAATGTCCAGATTAGGAGAAATGTTCCACATAACTTTTCTGAGAATTAAAATTTCTTATGCTTACAGGTACTGTAATGACTTCAGATTGGATAATGCCAGCAATATCCTCCCTGTCAGTCCTCTCGACGATAAATTCCTGCAGGCAATCCATACTAATTAGTTAAAAAAATAGTTTCTGCCTTAGGATCTTTCTCTAGTTAGGTCAATCCTCAAAAAAAAAAAAAATAATGATTGAAGTTACATAATTTTTGTGGAACCAGTTCCACGATATTTTGTAATTTCCGTCCTGAATTTTTTTTTAAGACCGATCTGACTAGAGAATTATACTTTGCCATTATATGATATGTAATATAGATAGGAAATACTTTGATTGCTTCATTATGGGGTTAAAGTACAATCACTTACAGGGAGATGATTTTGGGTGGATGGTAACCGCTGTAGCTGCAATTCAAGCCATCCCAAGAGTAATGTATTGGTGCACACGGATCTCCTTGCCAGTTTTCACCCACCGAATAGCTATTCTTGATTTCCATGATCGCAGTAACTAATAGGTCGTAAGAAAATCAGAAAGAAAAATGACAAATGTCTTAACTTCAGTAAACAGCAGAAAAATATCAACAAGAACATACCATCTTCTTGGTCTGTTGATTCTTGAAAGAAATCTTTAACAATATAAATTTCCATTGCATTTAGAATAGGAGGAAGTGTAGAATTCGATGTTCTGTAAAGCCTAAATCTGAGGTCGTTGCTTCCTGTCGCAGGCTGTGAGGTGTGTTTCGTTGTTGACTCTAGGTACTTAGGAACAACAGATTCCTCCCATAGGTTACCGTTTAGTTCTATGTTGAATTTTCTACTTTGGTTCTCTTGCAGGTTTTCAAGTTCGGCGAAGTGCATATATACGTCGAACTTCAGAATTGGATCTTTAGTGTCAAAACTAAATTCCAATGACTCATTGACATTTATTGGCCTGACAGCAGTTGTCATGACTGCTGGTGGCAGTCTATATTCGGATTCAACCAGGGTGTCTGTAGTGGATGAGGTTTTGATTGATTTGAAACCCTGGTAAGGAAACCACATTCGATCATATCTATCATCACCATACCTGAAATGAAGCAACAAACAGAAATCTGACACGGTACGATACACAGGTAAAACAAATCTTCAAAAATTTGTTTACGGATACAAGAGATGTCAATTATAATAATATATATTTATATTTAAAAAATATAAAATATGAAAAGATAATTCAATCAAAATGTATTCTAAACACAATTCAATAGCAACAAGTTCTTTCCTTCTTTTTCTTCTTCTTCCCCTTTTCAGTTTCCTTATCTTTCTTCTTCTTCCTCTTTTTCTTCTTTCTCTTTTTAAACCTTTGTAATTAGATATTATTTTAAAAAATTCGATATTAACCCCAATACTTTTTAAAATTGTAAATTGAGTCCTATTTTTATTAAAATAATTGAAAATTTTCCCCTAAATGTATCATTGCTGTATCCAAGCCGAATCCGCAAGCCAAACTTGCCAAAAATCAACAGATACATCATTTGGCATATCCGACACATGTCCTCACATGTCCAACAAGTATCCGAGTCAGTTACCTCAAAAATATGGAGCTAAAAGCTTAAGCTTCTAGGAAAAACCAAACAATAGTATTTAAACACTCTAACCGTGCATCCCCACATGTCACTAGAAACAAATGCATATGAGGGAACTTGAACCCATGACTCAAAAGACAACTAACCAAGGCTTTATAGCATGTTAGTAATCATCAAACCCAAAAACTTATAGGAAAGGGTTCAACAATAGTATTTAAACACTCTAACAATATACATATCCAAATTATCCAATCAATGTTGTGAAGTGTTGATGATTTACCTGATTACCTGATTGGTTGTTGAACCAAAATCCAAGCGCCTGTAAAGAACCAATGCTCCAGAGGCTCCAGAAGCAGGTTTAGGAGTGTAGATGTTGTTATGGAAATGTCTTAGCTCTAATGTTGATATAAAAGGAATCCCTTTGCCAGTATTCAGGAGACAGACGTAGATTTCATTAGTTAACGGAGTATGTATGATCTCCTTAATCACAACATGAGATGCATTGTCAAACTTCACAGTGTCCCATTGATTTACTCCAACATACAGATCAAACTCAGGCAAGTTGTCCTGATCATCAAAGTCTCCATACATGAAGGAAGCTCGTATGAAGTAGACTGTGCCTTTGCCTTCGTTAGGATTCATTGTGTAACAATTTCTCTTTCCTTCAGGAAAACTTCTTACACTTTCAAGTGATCTCTGAAGAAGAGTTTCAGACATGAACTTGGAAGCTATGTTCCTATTCACTCCAGTGTTGATATATCCTTCGTCCGAAGTGTATTTCAACTCTGTTTTGTTATCATCGATATAGCTGTAACCTGCCAGTGTCCCACAATCGATGCTTATGGCAGCTGTAATAATTCATACAGGCCAGAAAAAGTATTAATTCATCCAAATTGTACAAGCAAAAATGTCAAAGAGATATCAGATCATGTACTTACCTTCTATGTCGTCTAGTTTCCTCCTGGAATGCTGGTCAGAAGCCGAAAATACAGCAGATTGATCTCCACAATATGCACTAATTTTCCAGAATGATATTACAAACATAAACCATGCCACAGAACCCCAAGCTCCTGTACTTTTTACACCCATTTCTTTCTTTTACGGAATGATTATCGTATGTTGTCAGAACCTGTACTAGTGCGCGAGGAAAGGACGCTTTTGTGCAAAACTCAAGTCAAGACTAATAACAAAATTGTAGTTGTGATTGATGTTTATGTAAAGAATAAAATGAGCGATATCTATTCGGAGCGTCAAATTGGTATACATGAAAAAGTGTCGAGTCATTGATATTGAAAACAACTAAAGACCAACTTGTTTTAGTAGCCTTGGAAGTTTTCGTTTCGGTCTTTATTATGAATTTTAGGCCATTGGTGATTGATGCTCTATAGTCCACAAAGGTGTGCCTAGATACATAGAATTTTCTATGCTATAGTACGTATATCTTGATCCATGATCATGGCTTCTGGGGTCCTAAATGTGTAAGCTGTATCTATTGTCATTTAATATGATGTGAAAGAAACAAATATATTATTTAATTATAACTGTTGAGATATTGTTTTTTAAAATAATATTTTATTAAAATTATTTTTTTAATAATTGAAAAAATGTATTACTTTTTCCTCATTTCCAACGAAACAAAGTTTATTTCCGACGGCATTTAGGCCGTCGGAAATAATGTATTACTTTTTCCTTATTTCCAACGAAACAAAGATTATTTCCGTCGGCATTTAGGCCATCAGAAAAAATGTATTACTTTTTCCTCATTTCCAACGGAACAAAGATTATTTCCAACGGCACTTAAGCCGTCGGAAATAGTGTATTACTTTTTCCTCATTTCCAATAGAATAAAGACTATTTCTGATGGCATTTTAAGCCGTCAAAAAAAAATGTATTACTTTTTCCTCACTTCCAACGGAACTAAGACTATTTCCGAAGGCATTTAGTCTATCAGAAATCATGTATTACTTTTTCCTCATTTCCAACAGAACAAAGACTATTTCCAACGGCATTTAGTCCGTTGGAAAAAAATGTATTACTTTTTCCTCATTTCCAATGGAACAAAGTGTCTTTGAATAAGGTATGGGTTTTTTTTTAATGTATAGGATTGTATATATATATGTATAGGGATATTTTTTAACTTTAATTTGTTTTCAATTTTTTTAAGGAGCCTATTATTATTATTTCATGATTTATAGTTGTTTCTTCTTAGATTTCCACGGTATATGTCAATATTAGTTTAGGTGCATACGAACTGTTTGATAAAATGATTCTTATGGAACAACCAATTGTTTGATGCAGCATTAAAAGAGAACTCTTAAGCTTCTCTTTCTCTTGATTTCACTTTTTTAGAGTTCGTTTTCTGGTACTTGTTTTTCAGGGTTAGAATCTCAAATTTGAGTTTCATATATCGAAAGTGTCTTCAAATAAGGTATGATTTTTTTTTTTTTTTTTTTGGTATGTAGAATTATATATATTTCTTTAGGGATGTTTTTTAACATTATTTGTTTTTCAATTATTTTTTTTAAGGAACTCATTATTATTATTTAATGATTTTATAGTTTTTAGTTCTTAAATTTCCACAGTATATGTCCATATTAGTTTATATGCATACTAACTGTTTGATAAAATGATTCTTATAGAACAACCAATTGTTTGATGCAACCAAACTGTTATTCTTTAATTTGTCATGCAGTTCACAGAAAAGAGTTCAAACACTCAATAAGATATTTGATATTTGGTTGGATGAATAGACTGACATTATGGAGGACTTTATATGAAGATGAATAGATTAACTTATCCAATAAATTTTATACTTAGATATCAAACTTATAGAATTTAATTTATACTTGTGCTAAGTTTCCCCAATATTGTTGCATTTTACCTCGATTTTATTTTGGTGACTTTAATTTGTTCTCACTAATTATTTTTTTTATGTCTTCGTGTATATAGGCTTCTCTTGCAAAACCTAAAGATTCTGTAGCTACCTGACAACTGGTGGATCATTGGCTTATAATTTTCACAATCAAGACCTCGGAAGTTTCAAGTTTGTAGTTATGCAGTTGGAAGATATAGTGTGTGACCTAACATTTATGTTAACTTAGACTAACCGGGTTTATATGTGTTATTTAGTAGTAGACTCTGAAAGATGTTGGATTACTTTTGTATCAATTCGATATTATGTTAGTTTTTGGATAATTTTAATGGAATGATTATTTATAAAACTCAATGTCATTCAATGAGTGATATGTTTTGTTTTGTTATATTTTTATTTTTTTTATTTGTTTATACAATTTAAATTTATATTAAATTTTCACAATTGATTAAATTGTTACTAAGTATCTATATAGTGACTTAAAATCCATATTGTTAACAGTAACTAAGCTTGCGTTGTAGTGACAATTATTATATGATTAACTTATCTACAAAAAAAAAATGGTCTTTTCCGATGGTTAAATGCTGTCAAAAAAGACCATTTCCTATCGGGAATACGTTTTTCCGATGGGAAATAGCCGTCAGAGGCTGTCACAAATACGTTTGACGGAAATAACCATTCACCGACGAGCCGTCACAAACACTACCATTCCCTACGGCCCATGACAGTCGGAAAAAATAAAATGCCGTCAGTAATAGTAATTTAAGGTGGTCAAATTTACTTGTATTTCCGACTGCTTATATCTATTTCCAACAAATTAATTACCATTGGAAATAGTCAAATTATAAAACAAATGGTGCGACACAACTTGGCAGGTGCCACACCACCCAGCATGCACCACTTTAAATCTATGAAATTCATGTGGTTCGAACCCTTGACCTGGATAACAGTAAGGGTTACCCTTACCATTTTGCTATAACCTTATATCTAATATGTTTTGCATATTATTTATATATAAGCTATTGATATGTTTGCATACTATTTAATTAAATATATTTTTTTGTATACTATTTAAATATAACTGTTGAGATATTGTTTTTAAAAATAATATTTTATTAAAATTATTTTTTTAATAATTGAAAAAATGTATTACTATTTCCTTATTTCCAACGAAACAAAGACTATATCCGACGACATTTAGCTGTCGGAAATAATGTATTACTTTTTTCTCACTTCCAACAGAACAAAGACTATTTTTTATGGCATTTAGGCCGTGGGAAATAATGTATTACTTTTTCCTCATTTCCAATAGAGCAAAGACTATTTCCAATGGCATTTAGTCTGTCGGAAATAATGTATTACTTTTTCCTCATTTCCAATGGAACAAAGTGTCTTAGAATAAGGTAGGGTTTTTTTTTTTTTTTTTAATGTAGAAATGTATATATATGTTTAGGGATGTTAAAATATGTATAGGGATATTTTTTAACTTTAATTTGTTTTCAATTTTTTTAAGGAACCTATTATTATTATTTCATGATTTATAGTTGTTTATTCTTAAATTTCCACGGTATATGGCAATATTAGTTTATGTGCATATTAATTGTTTGATAAAATGATTCTTATAGAACAACCAATTGTTTGATACAGCATTAAAAGAAAACTTTTAAGTTTCTCTTTCTCTTGATTTCACTTTTTTAGGGTTTGTTTTCTGGTACTTATTTTCAGGGTCAGAATCTCAAATTTGAGTTTCATATATCGAAAGTGTCTACAAATAAGGTATGATTTTTTTTTTTTTTTTTTGGTATGTAGAATTATATATATTTGTTTAGGGATGTTTTTTAACTTTATTTGTTTTTCATTTTTTTTTTAAGAACTCATTATTATTATTTAATGATTTTATAGTTTTTTGTTCTTAAATTTCCACAGTATACGTCAATATTAGTTTATATGCATACTAACTGTTTGATAAAATGATTCTTATAGGAACACCAATTGTTGGATGCAACCAAACTGTTGTTATGTAATTTGTCATGCTTTTCACAGAAAAGAGTTCAAACACTCAATAAGATATTTGATATTTGGTTGGACGAATAGACTGACATTATGGAGGACTTTATATGAAGATGAATAGATTAACTTTTCCAATAAGTTTTATACTTGGATATCAAACTGATAACTCTTATTTCTACACATTGTGTAGCCCCTTACTTTTATCTTTTATGCTTGTTTTCCGGGTAAAACTGGGTATTTAATGTTTTAAATAAGTGTTTCAGGATTTTTTCCAGAAGAGGGGCTAAAGTGCAAAAATGGTGAAATATTGGGGCAAAAGTGCAATTTTCAAAAGTTATTTCTGCGCCTTTGTTTTGCGATTAGGGTCCGCAGAAAAGGGCGCAAAAAGGGACCAGAACTTCATTTTTTTGTAATTCGGCGCCCCAGGGCGCAGAATAGGGCGCAAAAACGAAGGCGGAAAATTTGATGAAAGTTTCCTGCAGATTGCTCATCTTGCGGGGCCCATATCTCTCTCCTCCGATCGAACTGGGTTTTGTGCTACATATGGTTGGAAAGATCCAGAAGTCTTCTTTCCAACGGTTCTTCAAGATCACGATTCCGATGTTTGTGGAGAGAGTTATGCCCGTTTCCGTAACGGTGCGCGCTGCTGAAAACCCATCCGCGAAATGCCCAAAAATCTGCCACTTAAGGGCATTTTCGTCTTTTCCCCTCAATTCTGACCTAAACCCTTCTCCCCACTATATATATCCCCTCTTCTCTTCAGTTTTGACAGAACCCTAACCCCCCTCTCTCTCTCCTCTGCCCCACTCTCTCTCTCTTCCATTTTCTTCACCTTCTTCACATTCTTCACATAATAAGGAGAGACCCATGCTCCCATGGAGGTTCTTCCTCCATGGGAGCTCCCCATACATCTCCACAAACCCCCCTTCTCACTTCCTCCACCCATTTTAGACGAAATTTCAAGGAATTAGGAGCAATATTCGAGTTAGGAAGCCATGGAGCAACTTTGGAGGATTATCTTCAAGGGTTTGCTTTTATTTACTCATTTCCTTTGTAATTTTCGTTTCTTTGATGTGTAACCCCGATTTGGGGAATATTGTAAACCTACACTTGTGTTATATAAGTTGTTTGTGCTTAATTTCATATGGGTTTTGTTCTACTCTTTGTTAATTTTATGATTTAAGCTCTAATTGCAATATCCATGTGTGTAGAGGTCTGAAATTGATATGTGTCCATGATTGGGATTAGGAGTAGAGTAATTTAATATAGGAGTAGTGTAATTTAACTTCCCATGATTGTTGATTGATTGATGGATGACCAAAATGCCATGTTTAGAGTAATTTTGAGTGTTAGAGATTTAGCTCCAAAGAGTAGGAAAGGTTTCAGTTCAGGCATTTAGTTGCTAAATTGGCCTGGGTTCCAATTCTTGTGCTTAATGGGTCTTTTTAAGACACAATTGCCCTTCCTTGGCCGGATTGGGTGATGAATTGATTTTGGGAGAATTCCCAAATCAAGAGGATGAACCCTTAACCTATATTGAATGGTTTTAATGAATAATAACCGACTTGTTGCACATTGTTGTTTGGTAAACTTGTTTCTCATGTCTAGCCATTCTAGGGAGATTGATAAAACCGAATCCGTATCTAGAGTAAAGACAAACTGAATTCCTCTTGTGCTTGTGTAGTTATATGGTATTTCATTGCTTAATGCTTTCACTCGGTTAGCCACCTTGTGGATGATATTTAGGCTATGTGTTATATATTGCGTGGTTCACATTAACATGTCCAGCGTGATATCCTCTACATATGACCAGACAGTGAGAGATACACTAGGCTGGCGTGTAGAGCTCGTGTGTGTGTCCCACAGTCCTTAATGAATCCAAGCATTTATGCATGGATGTAATCTCTAAGACATCGAGAGAGATTAGAGATTAATTAAGGGGACACGAGCATATAACATATGTGTTGTATGGGTATTTTCGTATTCTTAATGCTTTCACTTGGTTGCCATCCCGTATTTGGTTAGCCATTGTGAATGAATTATTGGTTGTAGTATGGCCCACGCGGTTGCGCATTACATGCCCAACGAAATAACCACTGTATATGACCAGACAGTGAGAGATACACTAGGCTGGCATACAGGGCTCTTGTGTGTGTGCCACGGCACTTAATGAATCCATGCATTGTGTGGATGTGATTTCTAAGACTCGAGAGAGATTAGAGATCAATTAAGGGGACACGAGCCTATGATATACTTGCATATTGAGGGACAAAGTGAGTCTAGTGCTTAATTAGGAGGATTGTTACGGTTGAGTCATTTCCCTAGTGTTACCACATTTCATGCATCTCTCCATTCCATCCTATCCATGTATATATTATGTTAGTTAGTTTATTTATTTATAGTATTATTTACACTTTTCCGCAACCGCAACACACGAGTTCTCTCGGAGTGTTGTAATAATAGCTAGAACCGGTGACGGTCGGTGAATCCCACCTCCCTGCGGAACGATACCCTCACTTGCCGCTGTGCTAGTCCCTGTGACTCGCGCGCTAGCGAGGTCGAACTTAAATGTTCATTTTTTGACCGACATCGCAACGACGTGTCGTCACAAACTTATAGAATTCAATTTATACTTGTGCTAAGTTTCGCCAATATTGTTGCATTTTACCTCGATTTTATTTTGGTGAGTTTAATTTGTTCTCACTAATTTTTGTCTTCTTCATGTCTTCATGTTGTGTGGGCCTGTTTCAAACACTTTAATTTTGGTTTGACTGGGGTGTTTTCTTTTTCGGCTCTGGTGGCCGTTTTTGGTTCGTGTTGTGTGGGCCTGTTTCGTTTTTGTTTTGCCATTTCGGCTTGCAATAAATTTCACCGTTTCAAAAAAAATGTCTTCGTGTATATAGGCTTCTCTTATAAAACCTAAAGATTCTTTAGCTACCTGACAACTGACAGTGGATCATTGCAATTGGCTTATAATATTTCACAATCAAAACCTTGGAAGTTTCAAGTTTGTAGTTATGCAGTTGGAAGTTATAGTGTGTGACCAAACATTTATATTAACTTAGACTAACCGGGTTTACATGTGTTATTTAGTAGTAGACTCTGAAAGATGTTGGATTACTTTTGTATCAATTCGATATTATGTTAGTTTTTGGATATTTTTAATGGAATGATTATTTATAGAACTCAATGTCATTCAATGAGTGATATGTTTTGTTTTGTTATATTTTTATTATCTTATTTGTTTATACAATTTAAATTTATATTAAATTTTAACAATTGATTAAATTGTCACTAAGTATCTATATAGTGACTTAATATTCATATTGTTGTGTGCTTTTGCTTGTTTGGGGGTTAGTGCGGTTGCGTGTTTCGTAGGTTTGGGGGTGTGTGGCTTGTTTGTTGCTCTTTAGCTTTGCCGCTTTTATATAAACTTTGACGTTCAAAAAAAATATTCATATTGTTAACAGTCACTAAGTTTGCGTTGTAGTAACAATTATTATATGATTAACTTAATTGTCACTAAATTTGTCTATAGTAACATAATTTTAAGATGATTATTTGTCACTAAATTTGTGAATAGTGACATTTTTTAAACAATAAATTGTCACTAAAAATGTGTACAGTGACAAAATCTTCAAACGGTTAATTGTCACTAAATACTTATTTAGTGACACAATTTTTATTTTGTCATTAATTAAGGTCAAGTGATAATGTGTTATTAAAAATTATGATTTGTGACAAGTATCAAAAACTGTCACAAATACTTTTAGTAACGGGGGCAAAAGTGATAAATTGTTAGTGACACTTTTTTTGTCATAATATTGAATTTGTGACAATTGCTTCACTTTTAGTGACAAATAATTTTTGTCACTGTAAGTCAATTTTCTTGTAGCTAACTGTGTAGTATGACCATGACCTATAATTTCTTTGAAAAATCTTATTGTTTTGTAATTGTTTTTGCACCACTCAATTGTAAATCCATAGAGAACATCTTAGATGAGCAAGACAATTTGTATAAAAATGAAGTCTTGTTTGCTACTGAGAAGACATCTCCATCATCTCCAGTTGTGTAGTCATGTACGTAATACCTAGATGGCCATTTTATTAGTCTTTGGAGATTGAATCTAAAGATTCTAATTGCTTTTGCACCACTTAATTGGCAAACATTGCTGTCTATAATCTATAGAAAAGTCTCGGATTATAAAGACTTTAGTGCTAAATTAGTGATGGATTGCTACTGCTTTAACTACAACTACACAATATATACTCTTTCATTTATCATCTTTTGTTGAAAAGTCTTGTGACAATTCTATGTAACTAAAATGATGAGATTGTATCAATCAGCCCCACTGGTGTAGTATTGTCAATTGTAGTATCTGGAATGTATAGAAAAGTCTTATTGATGGATTATTACTGCTGTGATTGCAACTCTACAAGACTCTTCACTTATCATCTATTCACAGTTAAGTACTCTTGTGACGATAATTCTTTACTGTCGAAACTAGTAACATTTTGTGACAATAATTCTATACTGTCAAAACAAGTTAATGTATTCATGATAGAGTTAAGTCTCTCAACATACATAAATCTTACCTGCCTATTCGACACTGAAGTAGACATAGAAATTTTGGTTAGCAGAAGACAAAAAAAACAAAGATAATCTATCAGAATTCCCTTAAGCATATGGATATCAATTTGTTATAATGAAAACAGAGGGACTAATGAATATTTTTCTATAAATATAAAAATAACCATTCCCACATGGGTGTGAACACAACAACAAAAAATGGTCTTTTCCAACGGCTACCGTCGGAAAAGGCCAATTTCCCGTTGGAAATACGTTTTTCTGACAGGAAAGAGCCATCAGAGGCCGTCACAAATACGTTTGTCAGAAATAACCATTCACCGACGAGCTGTCACAAATACTACAATTTCTGACGGCCCATAACCGCCGGAAAAAATAAAATGCCGTCATGACTTGGCAGGTGCCACATCACCCAGCATGCACCACTTTAAATCCATGAAATTCATGTGGTTCCAACCCTTGACCTTGATAAAAGTAAGAGTTACCATTACCATTTTGCTATAACCTTATATTTGTTATGTTTTGCATATTATTTATATATAAGCTATTGATATGTTTGTATACTATCTAATTAAATATATATTTTTCTATACTATTTAAATATAACTGTTGAGATATTGTTTTTAAAAATAATATTTTATTAAAATTATTTTTTTAATAATTGAAAAAATGTATTACTTTTTCCTCATTTCCAACGAAACAAAGACTATTTCCGACAGCATTTAGGCCGTCAGAAATAATGTATTACTTTTTCCTCATTTCCAACGGAACAAAGACCATTTCCAACGGCATTTAGGCCATCGGAAAAAATGTATTACTTTTTCCATATTTCCAATGGAACAAAGACTATTTCTGACGGCATTTAGGCCGTCGGAAATAATATATTACTTTTTCCTCATTTCCAACAGAACAAAGACTATTTTCGATGGCATTTTAGGCCATCGGAAAAAATGTATTACTTTTTCCTCACTTCCAACGGAACACAGACTATTTCCGACGCATTTAGGCCGTCGGAAATAATGTATTACTTTTTCCTCATTTCCAACAGAACAAAGACTATTTTCAACGGCATTTAGTCCATGAGAAAAAATGTATTACTTTTTTCTCATTTCCAATGGAACAAAGTGTCTTTGAATAAGATATGGGTTTTTTTTTTTTTTATTGTTGAATTGTATATATATGTTTAGGGATATTTTTTAACTTTAATTTATTTTCAAAATTTTTAAGGAACCTATTATTATTATTTCATGATTTATAGTTGTTTGTTCTTAGATTTCCACGGTATATGTCAATATTAGTTTATGTGCATACTGTTAGGTTTTGGCTCGTATTCTCAAATGAACCCGATGTGAACCAAACAAGACTTAACTCAGTCCAGTGGTAAAACCAGTTACAGTAAGGGTGATGCTCACAGTTGCTTTGGCTAGAGGTTGGGAGATAAGACAGTTAGATGTAAACAACGCTTTTCTAAATGGAGTCTTGCAAGAGCAGGTATACATGACACAGCCCCCAGGTTTTGAAGTTGAAGGAAAACTATCATTTGTATGTAAGCTGAATAAAGCTCTCTATGGCCTAAAGCAAGCACCTAGAGCTTGGTTTGAAAAGCTCAGAAAATCTCTTCAACAACTTGGATTTACTAACTCAAAGGCAGACAATTCACTTTTTATGAGGTACAACAGGCAAACTACACTTTATATATTAGTTTATGTAGATGACATAATCATTACCGGCAATGATAGAAGTGAGATTCAACAACTTGTTTTATTGTTAAACAATCAATTTGCACTCAAAGACCTTGGTTTACTTAATTATTTCTTGGGTATTGAAGTTAAAGAAATGAAGGATGGAGGGCTGCATTTGTCACAGACAAAATATATTACTGAACTATTGGAGAAAGCAAAAATGCTTGAAGCAAAACCATTGCCTACTCCAATGATTAGTAGTAATCAATTATCTTCGAGAAAGGGAGATCCAATTGAAAATCCTACTCTCTATAGAAGTATAGTTGGTGCTTTACACTATGTGACTATTACAAGGCCAGAAATTGCATTTTCAGTCAATAAAGTGTGTCAATTCATGCAATTCCCTCTTGATACTCACTTGCAGGCGGTGAAGAGGATCTTGAGGTACTTGAAGGGAACTTTGGATCATGGTTTGGTGTTAAACAGACCAACTAATCTCGTCCTAAATAGGTTTTCTGATGCTAATTGGGCAACAGACCCTGATGATAGGAGATCAATCTCAGGGTTCTGCATTTATTTGGGAGGAAACTTGGTGACTTGGAGCTCTAAGAAACAGCAAACGGTTTCTAGATCAAGCACAAAGGCAGAGTACAGAAGCCTTGCCAGTGCAACAGCTGAAATGATTTGGTTACAACATTTGTTGAGAGAACGTCGAATCTCAATAACAAGAACACCAGTGATATGGTGTGATAATCTCAGCACTGTTAGTTTAGCAGCAAATCCAGTTTTACATTCAAAGGCAAAGCATATAGAACTTGATTTGTATTTTGTCAGGGAAAAAGTTGAAGCAAAACAGGTTTCAGTGCAACATGTTCCAGCTTTAGACCAAACAGCTGATATTCTAACAAAGGCCTTATCCTTGTCTCTTTTCGAAAGATTAAAAGGCAAACTCAAAGTAGCTTCAAGAGCTAGTGTTGGTTTGAGGGGGAGTATTGAAGCTATTGGTCAGTCAACAAGTCAAAAGAATGACATGGAAGCTGAGTAGATAATTGTAATTGTAAATACAAAATAGAAAATTCCTTTTTCCTATAATATAAAAGCTCCTCCCAGAGCTTAGTTTTTGTACCGTCTATTTTACACAGAAATAGATTATTCTAGAATTCTTCAAATCTCTTGAATATCCAAAATCAATTTATCAAAAAATAATAAATTGATGACATTCATTTTGAACATTGATATATAGCTCTTCTTCCATGTTTGAGATGAGAGTTCAAATCACATGGTATACATTTAGCATATTCGATGGATAGATTTCTCTTTATGTGTGTGAGTATATATAACGGGATGTACAAAGAGTGTTTGAGTGTCGTAGATTCTAATTTGATTGGTGTCTTAATATAAAATAAATAGATTTAATATGTGATATTTAATTATTTAATAAAAGAAGCCCGTACAGCCGTACTTCATTGTAATAAAATTTAAAATTAAATTTATTACTTTAATATTTATCCCTTTTTATATGTAGGGTACATAAACATCACAGATATGCACATGGTGCCTTGCCAATGTGGTGGGCCTTCCCAATGGGAACCCCCACCACCAAGGTTCAAGGACTTGTGGGTGCATGGGCTTTGTGCCATTTTCCCCACCATTTGTGTGGGTAGTGTCCCACTACTTTGTGGGTGTTCTCTCCCTTCTCGTGGGAGTTGCCGTCCGGGCTGCGCTTGTAGAGCCCTATATCACCGGTCCCGATAGTTGTTTGTATTATCAAAAAAATAAAAATAAATAAACATCACAGATATTAGACTTAATTACACGAGTATTCAACTTTTGCTCATTATTACACTAACATCTATGGTACACCGTTAGATATTAACGGTTGAGGGGTAAAAACGTCTTTCGGGTTGTTAAAATGACGGAATTATTATTTATTATTTATATAAGTATATAATTAAATAATTATTTGAAAAAAAAAAAAACATGGATGGATCTCCTCCATCCATAACCAATCTCCACCATTGATTTTTTTTTTTTTTTTGAGTTGTTGAAAATAAATTCTAGAATCCTTCCCCAAAAAAAGAAAGTAATTGTAGAAAACAAAGTAAAAAAAAAAACGTTGGGAAGAGATCTAGAAGACCAGGTCTCATCCAAACTCCATTTGCTCCATCTCAAATGGAGCTTCTCCATCCGCGATAGGACTCGCAGATGGAACGTTCCATTAGATCTGCGATGGATCTCGCAAATGGAACAGGGTCTGTCAAATATGGAGCGTTTCATTTCTGATGGATCTCCATCGATGGAGCAGACTCCATCGTTGGAGCGGTTCTGTTCCATCAATTTTTGGTGGCTTTTCTACAGCTCTGATTTCGTTTGATAAAGCTTGATTCGAAGCTCCTCCAAATTGAAGAAATGTTTTTTGTTTGTTCAGAATATCAGCTGGTTCACTTCGCCGCAAACGAAAATAGAGGTCCTCAAACCAGCTTGTCGGGCCCACCAAGAATCGGGCCGTGAACGTTTTTCTTGGTGCTTAGAGAAAGCTGAGAGTTTGTTTCAATGGAGGAGGAGGTGGTGGTGGTAGAGAAATTCTCTTCTTCATGTTCACCAACCATTTCCAGTCATTCCAACTCTTTGTAACTCTCTCTCTCTCTATCACTATATTCTGTAAAAATGTATAATTTTTATCAGTTCTTCTGATACTTTGAATTCAATCTTTTTATTAGTTTGGTTGGAATAGAAAAAGAAGTCTAATTGATGGATTCAGCTGAGTGATTGGTTTTTTAAATTTTGGATTGTGTTTGGGAAGTTGAAAGAAAAAAAAAAAAAAAGAATATATCGATTATTTTTTAAAATTTTTTTAATAAAATATCTAAATTAATCAAATAAATAATAAAATAGACACTACTACACTAGGGGCATTTTGGATTTCTTACATGGAAAGGAGAGTTAAGTTACAACTAACAGCAGGGGATGTTAGTACAATAATGAGAAAACGTTAAATATATGTGTAATTAGGTCTAATATCAGGGGAAGTTTGTACAATTTACCCTTATTCCTAATCCAACGGTGAGGAAATGTAAATAAATTCAAAGGTAGATGACAATCCTTTTGTATTGTTAGGAAATGAACGAGAAGATGTCATAATGGAGAAAATTCTCAATGCCTTGGATGCATTGATAAGTAGCCGATGTATGAATGTATTAATGCAGTATATATGTATTTCTTGTCAAATATATTATATATTGTATCGAGTGCACCATTAAAGATGTGATAAGTGGTTCAACCAATCATTAAAGATATGATATATAGCCGATGTATGAATATGTTAATGCAGTATATATGTATTTATTGTCTTATATTATATTTTCAACAATCGAGTGCACTGCACCGAGAGCACCAAAGATTTTGTCCTCGTGATGTGTTGTAGTACTTTCTAGGCTTAATTGTACAAATGTCCAGCCTAATTGCACGCGTAAGATTTTACTCACACTCTTCTATTCATTGACTATATTTTTGGTATGGACCGACTAAAATACCCTGGTTACTTATTTTATCTTTTGTTTTATTATTTTCTTTTTGAAATTAATATTTAAAGTAATGAATTAAAAAAGAAAAAAAAATCCTTCATCCATTTTCTTTTCCAAATTCTTTTACTTTTTTTTTTCTTACATTTTCTCACTTCCCAAACACCACAATTTTTTTTTTTTTCTATATCACAACCATTTACACAACAAAATTTTAATCACTACAAAACTTTCTTCATCAATCCAAATTTCTTCAATCAAATTCCACTAACTAAAACAACAAATCAATTCTTTAAAATATATATATATATATATAAAATATAAAATATAAAAAAAACCACAAATCTCATCCACTAATTCATATCTCCTTCAATGAATTTCACAAATAAAATAATAACAATAACATTAATTTATAATCCGGAAAAAAATGAGCATATTTGATCCATCAATGAAGCATATCGACTCCATTGATGAAGCAGGCCGCTCGTGTATCAGAGATGGAGTTGTTTTATCTACAATGGAGATGATTCCATTAGAGATGGAGCGTTTGCTTAATCTTAGATAGGTTTTGGAGGAGATCTGAATAATTTTCAAATCTCTTTTCAATTTTTTTTTTAATAATTTTTTTTTTGCTTTAAAAAAATTGGTGTGAATTATTTCACGGAATGACGAGATCGGATCTCCTCTATTCATTTTCAAATAATTTATTAATTAAATATTTTGTAAATAATTAATAAGGACTTATCTCTAAAGGCAGGGGATGTTAGCACAAATTTGAGTAAAAATTGTCTATACATGCAATTAAGCCCAATATAATGGATGATCGAGTCCGACTTGAGTTGGACACCACACCACAATTTCAAAAGGTTCATGTGACCTAAACGTGGTCCCCACTTGACGTGGCACCGAGTCAAGGACCGTGATTTTTCTTCTCTCTCTTGTCTTCTCTGTTCTTTCGCCTTGTTTTATACGGCAGTTTCTATTCACCACCACCCACCGTAACTGTGTGCAGGGACTTCAGTCTTTACATCTGACGGTGCATATTATCATATGAGAAAAACTTGTATGGGACGGCTTCATTGTTATTTTGTGAGACCATCCAATGTAAATGTATCATTTATATTGGAAATATAAAACTATAATTTAAAATTACCACATGGCACACTTATATTGAAAAGTCTCACCAAATAACAATGAGACCGTTCCATATAAGTTTTTCTCTTATATAATATGTACACGTGTCAGCCTCCTGGATGTCCACATACATGTGATTGTCTGCCACGTGTGTGGTTCTCTACACAAGAGGAGTTTCAATGTGGTGACTGAGACTTTTTGAGCCAATTTTTTATTTTTTATTTTTTTGGTACTTCAAGAGTTCAAGTTATTAAAACAAACTATGTTAAAATAGGAAATAAAATCAATAATATCAAAGGTCTAGTTTTTTTGGTCTCGTTTTTGATAAGTGAAATTGACTCTCGAAAATTTGGGTCATTTTCCTAGGTAGATGGTAAATTATGTTGAAGATTATGTACAAGGAATTAAAAGTCTATATGAGCAATCAAATTATAATTTAAAAATGTTTTTGGAATTACTTTTGGGTTGTTTTTGGAATATTACAATAATTCGAGTTTTGAGAAGAGGACACAACATCATAGCATAGATGTGTGAACCATATCAATTGTCATACTTTTATGTTTTCTTTTTCCTTTTTTAAGAAAATACTTTTATATTGTTAAAAACATTAATGAGTATTTACAATGTTTAATTGAATTATATAAAAATGATATAATTAACTCCCAACAATAAAAGTGAAATTTGTACAAACTCTTATAGATTGGATAGAGAGTTTTTTGAGATCAACCGTTGTAAACATAATTCGGAAAACCTGTCGATATCAACTAATATAAATACGATATAAAACTTTCATTACAGGGGAAGGATTTCACCATATTTTATGATTTATGAG
This sequence comes from Acer yangbiense, assembly GCA_008009225.1. Lineage (NCBI taxonomy): Eukaryota > Viridiplantae > Streptophyta > Magnoliopsida > Sapindales > Sapindaceae > Acer > Acer yangbiense. The sequence continues at coordinate 9,637,015 of CM017762.1, read as the reverse complement.
AAAAATAAAAATGTGTGACTCGAATCCATGTCACAAATGTGAAAACAAGAGTGCAAAATACTAAAAGTGATATACAGTATAGTGTCATGTTGTAAACATCTAAATATTTTAAGAAATCCATACTAGAGTAAGATAATCTTTAGTACAAACTATTTTATATCCACATCATTCCTACAATGACAAAATTTATTAATTAATTTTGATGAAATTTGTTATGTGTGTTTAGAAGTGAAATATATTTATAAAAATATTTAAAAATTTATCAAATACGAGAACTCTTTTTTTTTCCCAATATTTCTTATGTTTCCCTACTTTTTATAATGTTTTGACTTTTGGGTTACAAAATTTAAGAAAAATAGTTTCCAAACTTGAAAGAATTCTAAATACTTTCCATGAATGAAAAAAAAAAAAAAAAATCCTCAACAAGATATTTTAAATTTCATCCAAATGTGGATGGTGTAATATCAGAAAATTGGCACTTGAATTCCTATATTAAAAAGATTTTTTTTTCTTTTTTAAATATCTTATACACATTACTAATTAATAAAAAATTCTTCAATGAAGCAAACATACTAAATTATTATACATTAATCTAATAAAATCTTATTACGTGTATTTTTTTTTTAAAAGAATTTACGAATTATATGATTTTTAAAATCTATAAATAGATACATATACTATAAGAATTTACTGAACATACAAACTACAATATAACACACCATCTCATTGAAACTTTTCACACATGAACTTAATTTGTATTAATTAAGAAGAACTTGACAGCCAAGGACGAGTTTGGGATTTTGGTAAATGACTCCCAGGTCAGTAGTTCGAATCCTACCAATGGCGAAAGCTTTCAAAAAATATATGGTCCCAAATTAATAAATATTGTTAAAAATAAAAAATAAAAAAAATTGACCTATGACCACAAATGTGCCACGTTACCAAAAAGATTCTATAAATGTGAAGTTGTTACATGACAACAGCTTGTTAATTACTATAGGATAATGTAAATTTATAAAGGCCAGTTGGCCAAGTCAAAAGTGTCCTGCTTTTACTAGGCACAATTTTTTATTTTTTATTTTTTCATTTTCTACATTTTTTTTTTACCACAACCCATTATTTAACATTACAATAATTGATCATGTATGATATTTTGCTTAATTAAATCACCTCACTTGATAATTTCAAAACAACCAAAAATGAAAACTCATTTTACAATTAACTTTTCTAGTTAGCCTCACCTTTATATTCAATGTGCTTTCCATTCATTTTTTGTTGTTTGACACGCAGAATAAATTTCACAAACAATTTAGTATTCAAAGGAATACTTGACCGAGACATATCTAAAAACAATGAAATACTATTGCCTTCGCCTTCTACAGTTCCATTAGGGTAGAGTATGATATTCCTGTAATTAACAGGTATATCAATATTCAATTTTCATCGTAATATATATACAAAACAGGAATTAATTGGGTAGGTTTAATCAACTATCAAAGAAATTATATACCATTTGTAGCATCCAAATGATTCAGACACATACGTTTTCTCAACTAAAGTTGAAAAATTAGTAACTTTCCAAGTATGGCAATATGTAGCAGGCTCTATCATCATTGACAAATGCTCCTCTTTAAGAGTGTTTCCGACAACAAACACCTCCACACCGAAGACACAAGCATTATCAGTAAGGTACCCATTCACAGGATTGGAAAATGTATTCAAGTCGATGAATTTGGCAATACCACAACTAGTGTTCGTCGCATGATAACGGTTTTCATACCAATCTGTATCACAGGATGTAGCAAATATGTACTAGAATGTTAAAATTTCCAACTTTAGCATTAAATTTTATAATACATAATTATATGTAATGATACACAGTCAATGATCATACCTTTGTTGCTAAAATACTTGTTCTGAGAATGATTGAATATGAAAAATTTTGAAATCACATTGACTTCCCACCCAGCAGGGAGAGAACTAGTTTGCAACAATTCCAAGTAAATAGAAATATGATTCTTCCCATTTTTGCTCTTGTTCCCTGTTGGATAGATGCACAATTTCCTGTAATAGCAAATTAAAATGCATAGAGAAAATCAGAACACATTACGTGACTATTGAAGGCTAGTTCATTGTAGTCTATATATAGAGCATCACATATAAACTATATATAAGTTCACATTTTGCAAACAAGTATGAATTGCCAACATATACCATTTGTAGTCTGCTGCATCAAATTCGCCAGAGCTGAATTTGGCTATTGAAGCTGCAGATAATGATGAGAAATTTTGGATTTTGAACAAGTAATGACTTGGTGGAGCATTTCTCCCTGAAAAATGTTAAATGAACAACCGTGCTTTATAGACAAAATTGTATATGTACAATAGAGCATAAGCATTAGCATTTGTTAGAAAATAGCTAGAGAAATGGAAGATATACCAATTAAAATGGATTCTTCAGCCAAGGAGTCTTGCATGTTTAACTATAATTAAGTTGAACACAGAAAAAAGTATTGTATGTGGTGTAAAGCAGCCGTAGAATGAAGTATGAATTTATATAAACTCTCTAATCATATAATAAATATTATCTCGATTTGTTCTTGCAAGAAAAATATACTGTGTAATAAATGTATTCTTATAGTTCCAACATACCTTTCTTCGGCTTTTGAACCCACTTTTCCCTCTAATTTATCTTCTTTTCCAGGATAATGACTGTTGAGATCCTTGGAAGTCTCTGTACAGGTTGTGAAACTGGACAAGACAATTGTTTCTGGCCAAATATTTCAAATACTGTACTTCTCCGTAGTGTGTGTACATTTAGACAGGATGCAGCCAGAAAAATTGAATACAGAGCAAAATATGGGATTTGGATCCTCTCCTAACCTAAGCTTTACCTAAGCTTTTAATAATCTAGAGACACGTGGCACTTAAAAATTGAATGGTTCTGATTCAATTTTATTTATTTTTTCTTTTTACCCACCCCAAACGGCACCGTTCCAATCACTTCATTCTCAAAATCCAAAATCCAAAATCCTATGCTACAGCGAGCTAGACTCTTCGAACAGGGCAGACAATTTTTTGCCACAACTCTATCAACTTCTTTGATTTCCTCATCTGATTTCCAATTCCGCCACCGCCACCGATCACTCGTAACAGTGACAGAGATTTATATGTACATAGAAGGAAGGAGAGAGAGAAAGGAGGGTTGGGTTTGTTTCTTCCAGTTTTCAAAGGGTGTGAGAAACGAAGAAGACAACAAGAAAGAGAAGTATGATTGACAAATATAATGAAAAACTTGTAATGCTTCAGTAATTTCGAAAGAATCTCTCTTGATGGAATCCATATTCCATTGGTAGAGAAAGAGTTTGAAACTTGAATAAAAACATAAATTATTAGGGTTTGAAACTTGAATTCGCTTGACTTCTACGAAATTTAAAGAAATTATAAGGAAAAGAATTTGGGTTTCTGAAAATTGACTTGTTGAAATCGCTTCCAATTGATATAGATAGAGTTTGAAATTTGAATGTCATAATCTGAGAAAATCTTGTTTGAGGAAATCGCCATGGAAAAAACGCAGAGGACAATGGGATTTTGATAACAAAGCAGTGCAAAAACGGTGCCGTTGGAGTAAGAAAAAGGAAAAAATAAATAAAATAAAATCATAACCATTCAATTTTTTAAGTGTCACGTGTCTCCATATTATTAAAAGCTTAGGTTATGAGAGGATCCAAATCCCAAAATATGACCCTGTTTGTAGATTTCAAGACTAGAAAATTTAACATAACATTTATAGCACTGAACTGCTTGGATGGGTTTCAAAGAGTCATAAATCAGTTTTGGAATGCTATCAGCAAATTCGTAAATTTGTTTCTGATGTTGGGGGTGGTATATCTCAGTTAGGATCCTCTCTTACTCTCCTAGCCTTGTTTTTTCATGGCTTTTTTTTTTTTCCAAGCGTAAGTGAAACACCTACTTGTATGAGAGAGAAAAAAGTGGATAATCTTGACCGTGTATTTTGTTTAATGCTTAGATGTCATTAGATTGTGAAAAGTCTATGAAAAAAAAAGGACATGAGAGAATCCTAATCCGGTATATCTTCTTTCAGAATCTTGTAATTTATGTAGTTGCTTTTATTATGGTTAGTTCAGGTCTTGAGAGCATCTCCAAGAGTCTCTCTTGGAGACCCATTTCTTTAAGGGTGGATGTTATTGTTAGGGGTCATTAAGGGTGTGTTTGGTATGCGGGATAGGACGGGACAACGTGTGACAACTTTCTCTTGTCCCACTCCCATGTTTGGTGCATTTTAAACGTGGGACGGGACGGGACAACGTGGGACAAAAAACACTAATATTGTCCCACCTATGACCCTCGGCCAGACTTATCCTATGCATGGGACAAGTGTCAAAGGGTGCGTTTGGCACGGAGATGGGACGAGACAAGGCGGGACAGGACAGGATAGGACGAGACGTGACAGGATAAATTATTCTGTATTGTGTTTAGAAGGTCTGGGACATAACCATGGACTATACTGTTATGCGTTTGGTATGGTTAGGATAGGACGGGAGAATGTTCAAATGACCAAAGTGCCCTTCTTGTCCGGTCTAATGTTTGTTATCACATAATAATGATATATAGGACAGAACAGGACAATGTTTATTTGATTTTATTAAATAAATATTTTATATATCATATTTAATAAAAATAATAATATTGTAATTGAAAAATATTTTTAATTAATAATTTTTTAGAAAAAATGTCAGTTTTTTTCAACTAATAATAATAATAATAAGGGTTAGATATCTACCAATATCAATTGAAAAAATTTTGTAAAATCAACTGATATAAACAAACCCAGATTAACAGAACACATTCAAGAGCAAGAAGTTTGTAAAATCAGCTCTAACATTTTAGATGATATTTATCTGCCATTATATCTCAGCATCTCAAGGAACTACCTAGGAAGTCAATTTGCAACCATTTCAAGCTCAGCCTCAAAAATCAACAAATGCATATACACAAATAAAGTTGCACATTCATATACTACGCATATAATCCATCACAAACATATACAGAGTAAATAATCCCGATTTCACGAAACCCAGAAAGCCAGAAATGAAGGGAAAGCACATTGAGCTTAAAGGTATTTTTCAATATTTTTAGATGTGTTTCGTTCATGTTTTCCCCTAAACTCTAAAATTTTCGAGATTAAATGAAGGGAAAACACATTGACCTTAGAGGTGGGACTAAGTGCACAAAAAAATCGATTGAACAGAGATATCCTACATTGTTCTTATTCTTTAAAAGAATGTGATTTCTGAAACTCTATATTTTTCTTCTAGGAGATTACCTGTTTTGTCTTTCAAATAACCATACCATCGGTTCGACTAAGTTCATGTCATTGGCCAAACTGAAAGACCAAAAACAAGGTTACCTGGTGGACGATACTCTAACCATTGAAGCAGAGGCAACATTACTCGGAATTGTTTTCACGAAATCATAACCGGGTTATTTGCGGCACATGATGTAACAAATAAGTACAATAATATGAAAATTTCTAACTTTAGCTGGTAAATTTATCTTCACTAAAGCAAGTATTACCAATGTTAACGATCAACAAGAGTCCGTGATAATACATATGTATATATAATGATTACACAGTCAAAGATTCTACCTTTGCTGCTGAAATACTTGTTATGCAGACGATCGAATATGAAAAGTTTTGAAATCACATTGACTTCCTACCAACTAGAGAGAGAATTCGTTTCCACCAATACCAAGTAAATAGAGATGTGATTATTCCCATTTTTACTATTATTCCAATCTGGATAGATGCACAATTTCCTGTAACAGCAAATTAAATTGCATAATGCATGACTATCGATCTGTTCGTTGTAGTCACATATAAATATATATAAGTTCACATTTTACAGAGCTGAATTGGGTTTTTTTTTTTTTTTTTTTTTGGACAATATCTATTAATCCGGGAGCAGATATTTTTTTTTGAAAGCTTTTGTCATTGGTAGGATTCGAGCCGCTAACTTGCAAGTCATTTACCCAAACCCCAAGCTCAGCTCATCCATTTACCAGCTGAATTGAGTTATTGAAGCTGCAGATAATGATGAGAGACTTTGGATTTTGATCAAGTCATGACTTGGTGGAGTATTTCTTCATGAAAAAAGTTAAATGAGGAATAAATAATGAGTAATGCTAGAGGACCCAAAAATATAACCCAAATTTTGGACCCAAACCTATGTGGCAACATCACATGGGATCATTGAGAAGAGTGACGTGGGTCCATGTTGTGTATGATGTGCCACATAGATTTGGGTCCAAAATTTGGGTCACTTTTTTGGGTCCTCTGGTATTATTGATAAATAATATGAAGAGAAAATGTTATTTGAAATTAAGATTGTTAATTATGTTTAGGATTGGGTCCCTTCGCCCACCAAATTATGCTACTCATGAGAGGCTTTTGGGTCATGATCCTGAAGTAGCTGAAGATGGGCCTATAAGCCCAGTTAAAGACAAGAGTTTGAAGGAAGCTAAGGGAGGGAGTGATGGGCTTAAAAATGCTCGGTTGAAAATAGTGGTTTGGGCCATGTTTTTGATATGGGAATGGGGAACAACAGCTCTGTTGAGTCTTCTAAGGAGGAGTTTCCATATAAGGATAACAAGGAGCTGTTAATTTCAATACCTGTAGAATGGGAAGGCAATGATTGTGTTTTCAACAATTCAAAGATGATAAATGATAAGGTTTTTTTGTCTTGCTACAAAGGGTCATGGTATGAAGACGAGGAGCTCTAAGTATAAGTTGTATTGGATCCTTGAGGAGGAAATTACTAAGATTATTGACTTGGGTACAGCTTTGGGATTTGATTTCTATGATAAGGAAGTGAGGATGGCTCATGTCATTGCTAAAGCGATTTCGAAGTTGAAGGGTGTTAAGCTGAAAATGGCGAATAAACAGTAATACATTTTCTTTTTCTGTTTTGCTTGGGTGGGTGGAAGATATAAACAGTATTACTAAAATGGAATCTGCAGCCATGGAGTCCTGCCTGTCTAACAAAGTTGAACAGAAAAAAGTATTTGTATTTGGTATGAATTTATATAAACTCTCTAATCATATAATAAATATATCTGTTCCTACAAAATACGGTGTATTAAATGTATTTTTATAGTTCCCACATACCTTCTTCAGCTTTCGAACCACTTTTCACTTGAACTTATCTTCTTTTATGGGATTATGACTGTTGATATCCTGTGAAACTGGACAAGACAATTGTATTTGGCCAATTTTTCAGATACTTCTTCGGAGTGTGTGTTGTAATTTTGATTGTTAATGCATTCACAGGATGCAGCCAGAAAAACTGAATTCAGAGAAAAATGCATTATGATCCGGTTGTAGATTTCAATGATTCTGCCTTAAATATATATTGACTAGAAAATTTATTAACTTTTCAGGTACAGTTACATTTACAAATAATAGCACTATTTATATATTGACTACATATGGTATGGTCGGGGTTTCCTATTTGTTCTACTCCACACAAATAACAAATGGACCATCATAACCAAAAATTGGCCATGGGTGTGTCATGCAATTGGGAAGGACAGACGGATGGATGCCTAAACGAAGTCTAGTATCCTCAATACTAATATATATATATATAAAAATTCAAATCCCACATTTACTCATAAAATTTGCTTAATATGGAGAGAGCACTCCTTGTTCACTAAGAGCTTTTATCCGAACCATATATTTTAAAGGTTGCATGTCGAACACTTGATAGACCTGTGTCAGATTTCAAAGAAAAAAAAAGTATGGAAATAGTTATCCGACTCTTTTTGAATCAAGAAGAAAACAAATGCTGGATGTCATCCAGAACAACCTTGGAAAAAGAGGAACCTCTTCAATCCAGAACAAATCCTGAAAAACACCTAAAGAGAACTTAGCAATAGTATGCGCTACATACAGAGGAACAAAACTAAAACCATGGACTGGAAACTACCATGATCATAATCATGATATAATAATTGTGAGGATTTAGCTATCAGGATGTGGATGGAAAACAAAAAGCACAATGGAAATTCTGCACATTGCATACAGAGGTACAATCCAGGATAAAAGTTCAAACAATCTAAATTTCAAAAAGCTGCAACAGCTAGGTAGCTAACCATGAATCCATATAATATATATCAAACAAACTGAGTTTTACCTAAGCTCAATTAAGAAAATAACAAGATGCAGACATATAATATATAATATAAAAAACAGATTTATGACTTTGCTAACACCATTCCGAGCAATGTAACCTCTGCTTCAATGATTAATGAATCATTCACCAAGAAACCCAGTTTTGGGTCCTTCTGCTTAGCCAATGACATGAACCTCGTCCAACCGAGGGCATTGCTATTCCGAGGAGGATACAAGTTACCAACTGAAAAAGTATACAAAACGATTAAATTCTTCGCAAATTGCATACAAATTTCATTGTATGATTCCAAGAAGTGAAGCATACAAATATATCACATTTATACATGGGTACAAGAATATTAAAATTTGGAATGCAAGAGTTCCAACATGCACGGATTGGGAAATTCTAACCTCCTGAAATTTAGAGTGATTAGTCTCACCTTGGTACTCAATGTGCTTTCCATTCATTTGATTTTTGACACGCATAATCTCTTTCACAAGCAATTTAGTGCCTGGAGCAATACTTGAGAGTGACAAACCTAAAAATAATGAAACACTGTTGCCTTTTCCATCGGAATTTCCATTAGGATAGAGTACAATATACCTGCAATACATCAGTCAATTTCCATTAGAATTTATGTATGGCAAGAAATGGTATAGAGTACTTAACCAGGCTGTCAAAAAATATATATACCATTTGTTGCATCCGAATGATTCAGAATCATATTTTTCATTAACTAAAGTTGAAAAATTAGTAACTTTCCAAGTGTGGTAACATGTAGCAGGCTCGTGCATCATTGATAAGCACCCCTCTTTAAAAGTGTTTTTAACAACAAAGACCTCCACACCAAAAACACAGGTATCATCCAAAAGGTATCCATTCTCAGGATTAGAAAATGTTTTCAAGTCGATGAACTTGGCAATACCAGACATGGTGTTCATCACATGATAACGGGTTTCCCACCCATCTGCATGCAGCACAGAATGTAAAAATAATTAGCTAACAATATGAAATTTCTTACTTAAACTAGTAAATTACAATCGATATACAAATTTGTATGTAATTTGAAAAGGGTTTCTACCTTTTATACTGAAATATTTGTTCTGAAGATGATTGAATATGAAAAAATTTGAAATGACATTGACTTCCCACCCAGCAGGTAGAGAACTTGTCTCCGCCGGCTCCAAGTAAATAGAGATATGATCTTTCCCATTTCTGCGCTTGTTTCCAGTTGGGTAGATCCACAGTCTCCTGTAAATTGCAAATTAAATTGTATAGATAAAAACACAAAGCACAATGCAACAATACATAATGCAACTGATTCAGCATTTAGATAACAATGTCAATGATGATGAGAGAGTATTAATTACCATTTGTAGCCTCCTGCCTCAAAATCGTCCGAGCTGCATCTCTCAATTGAAGCGTTAGATAATAGTGAGAAAGACTTGATTTTGAACAAGTAATCACTCGGTGGAGCATTTCTTCCTGATCAAGTTAAAAAGATTAAATGAAGAATAGCCTTAATTAGGGATTCCAACAGCTTTTGATAGATGCATAGATTGTATGTGTGTCTTATTGGCAACATTTGTTTAGCTTTTATGAAGTATAAGTACCTTTAACAAAAGGCTTAAATTTTAATATGTTAAAATGAGGGATAGATGCAGAGATTGTAGGAATCATTTGTAGAACTTGAAGCAGAAGTTTTAACAAAAAGATTAAATTTTTAAGTAAGAAAAGCTTAAATTTTTATGTAGAACAAAGCTTAAATATTGATTTTTTTTTTTTTTTTTTTTTTGCATATACAGGAATGAAAAATCTCAGCAAATAAGAAAAGCTGGATGATTACCAAACTTGTTAACTAGGTTGTGATAATTTGACAACAAAATAAAAGCAAACGAGCTAGTATAATACATTTTTTATGCAATTATTTGCATATCTAGAGCTGTCATGACAATAGATTAAAAGAATAAAACTTGAAATGGAAGATATACCTCTTAAAATGGTAGGAGTAGCCATGAACTGTTGGGCTTCTGTGTCGAGAAGAAGAAGAGGTATTGCTGCTTTAAACGCCCACAGATTCAAAATTTCAAGACAACAGAGAAAATTTGTTCTTTTTCGGTAGAAAATTTGTTCGTGTTAAAACTAAAAATTTAGGGTACGATATTGACACCCATAAGACCTATGTTTAAAATTTTAAAAATAAATATTACTATAAATACTCATCTTAATGTCAATAGTATTCTCATTGAAATAAATATATTCATTTTAATACATATTATTTATAAACACTCTTAAATTATTATCACACTCAATTTATATAAAAAAAATCATATTATTTTGGAATCAAATCATCTTTTAATAATGATCCAATTACTTTTGAAAATATCTCGAATGTAGGAGCCTTATAAAATAGAATATATGGAACCGTATATGGGGTCAAGAGATTTTAATCTAGAATTTTCTTATTTATATAGCTATCTAAAAAAAAAAAAAAAAACTTACTAATATCTACGGCTATCTTAAAAAAAATAAAAATAATAAAATAAATAAAAAAAAAACTTGTTGATATTTATAGCTGTCGTTAAAAAATATATATATTTTGTTTATTGGTAGAGTTCATAACTATACATAAAAGAAATACAAAAACAATATGATAATCATGTAATAATGAGAAAATTTAAAATTTAAAATAAAATTAGAGTTTAATTAGGGTTATCATAAAAATTATGGTTTATCATAAGTTTTTTTTTTTTTTTTTTTTTTGAAGGTAAGTTTTTTTAAATAAAGAAATATAGGTTGAAGATATGAGTGTAATTAATGAGTATATATAGTATTGATTTATTTTTAATTAAAGTAATTTGTCCTTATGGTAAAATTTCTATTGGGATATTTTTGTAATTAAATGTTTTAATAAAGAGAGCTTTTCCTTACAATCCACAAATTATCTATTCACACTCTATTTTAATTTTTTTATTAACGACAATTTTAACCTAAATTAAAATTACTAAAAAATACAAAAAAAATAAAATAAAATAAAATAAAAAATTAAAGACATTCCAAACTAATTAAATTATTAAAAAAAATAAAAAATTATCTCTCATAAATCATTATATTAAATATTACGTATTAAACCTCTCTCTCTCTATATCTGTTATTACCATATTAAACACTATCTCCAAATTAATCTCTCTCCAATTTTCAAAAAAAACAAAAAAATCATATTTCCATACTTTCCGACTCTGATTAATAGTTAAAGATAAAAAAAACTTATGAATATTTTAGTTTTTTACTAACAGTAATATATATATATATTAAAAAGTCAATATATATATATATTATATATAAAGCTTGAATTGTTGCAACTAGATTCGATTAAACTCATAATTTCTAAGACTAATGAAAGAATTAAAGTTCTCTAGGCAATCACATATCTACAAAAGTAACAAAAAACATTTCATATTTCGATTTTTTTTATAAAAAAAAAAAAAACAATGTACTTGTTTATTGATTTTTTTTTTTAATATATACATACGCACGGTTCCTAAAAATCAAGTTTATTAGTAAGTTTTTTTTTTCTTAACTGTTAGTCTTGCTTAAGAAAGAATAGAGATAGAAAATTAGAGATATGTATTGGAGGAGAGAGAGTTTAATATGGTAATTAAAAATTTAAAAGAGAGTATTTAATATGTAATAATTAATCTAATGATTTAGGAGAGATAATTTTTTTTAATAATTTAATTCAAAAAGATAAAAAGGATAATCTTGTAAAAAAATAAAGTGTCTTTAGAATTTTTTTAAACTTAAAAGAAGTGTAAAAAGAAAAATTGGATTGTCAAAAGAAGCTCACTTTAATAAAATATGGGTTTACTGACAAGTTTTATGGGTGTCAATATCCGCTTTCTAAAATTTATTTGAAGAAATTATCATTTTCCCTATTGTGGTTTGCTATATTAGATAAATGGTCCCTCTAGTTTCAATAATAGCCGGTCAACCCCCGGTCATTTTATCCCTTCGACCTTGTGGTTAAAAACCACACTTTAAAAAACAAACTGAGCTGCTATAACACACGGTTTGAGGTTTTTTGATTTAAATGTTTATATATATATTGTTATAATTTATTTAAAATAATTTAAATATATTTATATAATTTTAAAAAACTCATATATATATAATTTAAAAATATATAAAAACAGATTTATGAAAAAGAAAAACAAAATAAGAAAACCAAAGGAAACCTAGAAAATCAAAGCCCGTAATTTTTTTTTTTTTACTTTTCTTTTTTGAATTTTTTTCCTTTTTAAAAAATATATTATTTCAATTTGATAAAAAAAAAAAAAAACACAAAAAATCAAAGCCCATAAATTGAAAAGGAAAAAAATTTAAAAAAATAAAGAAACAAGAAATAATTATATTAATAACAATTTCCTTTTTTTTTTTTTGAATTTTTTGGGTTTCCTTTTCTTTTCTTATTTTTATTTTCATAAATCTGTTATATATTATTATTAAATATGAGTTTTTTTTAAATTATATATAAATACATGAGTTTATTTTAAATTATATAAACATATTTAAATTATTTTGTTTATTTTAAATTAGATAAACATATTTAAATTATTTTAAATAAATTATATAACTCTATATATATATATATATATATATATATATATATACCAAAACGGAGAACCAACAAACATAACAGAATGCACAAGACAAAATGCAGAAAATAATAAAACATGAAATTGAAACGAATTCCAACTTGAACAATAGAAAATAAAATTAACATAAACTTACAGGTAGGGGTGGGCGCGGTTCGGTTCGGTTCGGTTTTGGCCAAAACCGTATTGAACCGTTATATATTCGGTTTTTGAAAACTTGAATCGGTTTAAACCGTATTGGACCATAAACCGAATTGAACCGAACACCTTTATCCCGGTTCGGTTCGGTTCGGTTCAATTCGGTTTTGGGCATATTGGGCCTTTGGGCTTTGAGTTTTTTATATATATATTTTAATCATTTTTTACACCGTTTAACACCTATTTTTGTATTTGGGCCTCTAGGTAACCGATTTTGGGTTTTTTTTTTTTTTTTTATCAATCCATTAAAAAAAACATATCTAAATTAATCTTTACATCAAGTAATTAATCAAGTAATCAACCGATTATGAAACATTCAAAAACAAATCAAAAGTACAAATTAGGTACATAACATGAATGCAATTTGGTTGCCATCAACAACATGTTGAACAATCATAGGAACAGGAATGCTGGAGTAAGAGTCACCGCCGATGAAGAGTTGATTATTTAAGAACTGGGGGTGCTCTATTAGCCACTGCACAAGTGCACAACAACAATTTACAAATTGATGTTTGATTTCTATCTTGGTACTGATACCTTTCTTAGAAACTCATAGGTTTGCTGCAGATCTAGACCTTCCATTATAATTACAATAATCAAAAGCTACTGGATGTGCAAAATTAATTGAAATGGAAAACAAAATCTTCCCCTGTAAACAAGTGAAAATATAATTAACTAAACAAGCAAAAAGAGAACCCATTAGTCCCAATAAAAAAATGTCCAGAACAATTAGTTATAAAGTAAGAAAATAATACTATAATCGGTTACAGAAAAATCAGATCTAGACAAATAATACATTCAACATCAAATAATATGAAAACGCAAATAATACCTTCATAGAACCAAATCTAGACAAATCAGTGAATCACAAACACAAAAACACACATGAATATACATATACATTTATACACATATATACATATATTAGAGGGTTGATGATCTGAGAAAAGCATGTTGGAATCGGTTAGATTATTTTTTCGAAAATTGTTTGAATCGGTTTGATGATTCTTTGAATCGGTGATCTCAGGCAAAATAGCTTCCATGTCTTACAACACAAATTAGATACAGTAAGTATCAATTTACAACAACCCCATTTCAATTTATCATTTTTTTTACACAAATTAGAAACAAATATTACTTATTAGTTACATATGCAGAAATAAAATGGAAAGCAACCCAGAATAAGAAAAGCAAGAGATGGAGATTCGGCATCAGCAGAAAGAAGAAGAAATAAAACCATGCTTGAAGAAATAAATCAAGAAGAAGAAGAAATAAATCAAGAAGAAGAAGCAAACCAGGCTTGAAGGTTGACGAGTGCAAGCAGATCCACGAAAGAGACAACCGTCGAGTGCAGGCGTGCAGCGGAGCAGTCGAGTCGAGTGAGTCGAGAAGCCTCCACTGGAGTGAGTCGAGTGACTGAGACTGAGTACGAGAACTGAGAAGGCCAGAAGGGTAGAAGACAGAGAGATGTGGCGGAAGAGAGATGAGAGATGGGTCTGCGGAAGATGAGAGAATAGAGATGAGTAGAGGACAGATGAGAGATGAGAGAAGACTGAGAAGTCAGAAGTGAAACTAGGGTTTTTTTTTCCTTTTATACTTTGGTTCGTCGGGTCGGTTCGGTTTTGGAAGGCCCAAAACCGAAACCGACCCATATTATATACGGTTCATTCGGTTCGAACCGAATTGAACCGAACTGATCAGGTGAACCGAACCAAACACCATATTTTGACTCGGTTTGGGTCGATTCGGTTCGGTTCGATGAACCGCGCCCACCCCTACTTACTGTAGTCAGTATTAGTCTGACAGCAATGTAGATATACACAAATAAGTCGCACTCTTTATTAATTCCAAACTTGTTTTTACAAAGGAAGGGGAGATTGGGAGAGGAAGATTACAAAGTAGAGATGAAGGTTATAGAGTAGAAGATTACAGAGTAGGTAAAGAACATGAAAATCAGAACCTGCCTTCTCAACCGGAGAAGAGTCCTTTATATAGACAAATTACCATGGTGATGATAACCAATGTTAAACTTGACCCTGGTTGAAACATAATGATGGTCTTGGTCACATGGGTCTGGAAGCGGAGGAATTATTACTGCTGGAGCAATGATGGTGCTTGAAGCAATGATGGTACTTGATGATTCCATAAGCTCGTCACATGGGTCTGAAGTGAGTAACTTTAAATTGTTTGTTCTGTCGACACTTTTTTTTTTTTTTTTTCTTTCTGCCGACACAGGATTGATAGTGAACAATACATGATTATAATTGTTGAAAATGGTGATAAATGCTAATAATGGATCCCATGCTCTATAAGAATAAGTTTGGTGAAATCTGTGGGGCTAAAGCCCCTGAAACTGTGATAAGTCATGGCCGAAAGTACTCCCACAATGCTGTTGAGAATAGCTGTGACCTTCGGTGGGGTCATCTTCACTAAGGAAATCATCATGGTCTTCTGAATCTGAGTCATTTTGGGAAATAGCTGTCATAGTTTTTCTCATTTCATCAGCGATGGCTAAGAGTTCTTCAGAAGTTTTAACAGCTGCAATTCTTGCTTGATTCTGGGATTTGGCCATTAAGAACTGGGATTGGTCTTTGCTTGAGTTGCAGAAACTTGGGTTTTCGTTAAACCATTTTGCGACTCTATTTCTCCCATGGTCAGCCATGTTCATGCCACTCCACCATTTGATCTTTGTTTGTCTCCCAAAATAAGGAACATTGACATTGCCAATAAGTCGTTCTTGAATCTTATAATCAAGCATCAAAATCCAGGTAAGACTGAAAATCCTGAAAAGAGTAATAAGTCAGGAATAAAATCCCAATCCTATCAACATGTGTGACCCAGTACTGATAACCTTCTTTGATGATGGTTGGAAGGAAATCAATATTTGGCCCATATTTGTCCCACCATTCTAGAAACCAGAATGGTATGTCAAGGGGAAAATCTTTGTCAAAGTAGATAAACCAGGATAAAGAGTTTCCTGGATTTTATCCATACAAAACATATGTCCATGCATCAATATAATCTCAATAGGAAAACTCAGAAATGTGGAAAGGTCTATTTGGATCATTTCCCCATTGCTCTAGGGTAATGATTTTGCAAAACTTTATTTTTCTAAAAATTAATTTTTTCGTGTCAATTTTGTCAAAAACATCTGAAATATAGATTGAATCTGTATCTACAAGAATGAATTCATAAAAAATATGTCTTTTTAATATGTCTTTAGGAATCCTACAAAACAGTGGATCAATGATTGCATCCGCCAGTTTTTTAGGTTCCTTGAAATAAGTCTCGAGTAGTAGTGGGGTTTCTACTACAAAAAATTTGTCAAAATAGGGTTTTTCATGATAATGATAAGTCGGGTTGTTGACTTTATGGAAGGTTGATGTGGAAGGAGCATAAGTCTTTTGCTTTTCAATTATCTTGCCTTGTTTTACTGAATATGGGCTGATATGGGAAGATGCTACTGTCTTAAAGGATGAAGAGTCTGATTTTAAAGGGGAGAAACTATTGGTGATTTGTAATGGGGTTGGTAAGGTGGGTCTTGGTGATTGGGTTGAAATGGCCAATTGGCTAGAAACAATAGAGTATTTGTCTTTGTGATTGGGCTTTTTATCTGGGTTAGGCTTTTGTTCATCATAAGTCATAATAGCAGTAGTATTGTTTCCATGATAAGTCACCAAAGCACTATGTCAACTTGATAGGTCATTTGATAAGTCAGGCCTGGATAAGGATGGGCTCATAGTGGGCCGGAGGCCCTGTGTTGTCCTTTTGCTGCTACTCATGGGCTGTCCTGCAAAAATTCTCTGGTCAAAAAATCCGGTAAACTATTATCTGATCCTTTAATATGTTCAATAGTAAAATCAAATGCAGATAATAAGGCTTGCTATCTAGCAAATATTTGTTTGGAAGCAAGATTCTTAACATCATTTTTTAAAATGAATTTTGCTGATTGACAATCAACTTTCAAAACAAATTTGGGTTGATTAGATCAACTTGGAATTTTTGGATTGTTAGAACAATAGCCAGGATTTCTTTTTTGACGGTGGAGTATTTTTGTTGGGTATCATTCCAAACACCCGAAACATATCTAACAAGACATTCTTGGTTATTGATGACTTGTTTTAAAATGCCATCATAACCAAGTTCAGAAGCATCGGTTTCAACTATTTTGGGAGCAGTGGGATGACAGATAACAAGACATTGGAGGCTTTTGACTTGGGCTTTTATCTTTTGGACAGCTAAAGTGTGCTCATCGGTCCAAGGTGCTGGATTTTTCTTTAGTCTTTGAAAAAGGGGTTTGCAGATGATACGTAGTTGCTGACAGAAGTTAGCTATATAATTGAGACATCCTAAAAATCGTTGTAACTGGTTTTTGTCTTTGATGACATCCGGAAATTTATCAGCAAATTCAAGACTCTTTGGATGGGTAAAATAGTTCCTCTTTCGATGTTATGACCTAGGAATCGAATTTTTGTTTGATATAAAACAATCTTGGGTGCAGAGACAACTAGGCCTTGGTGTTTGGCTGTTTGGAGGAAAATATCTAAGTGTTTCCAGTGTTGGTCAATGTTATCAGAATAGATTAGGACATCATCTATATAGACAATAGAAAACTCAATATAAGAGTTGAAAATCTATATATATATATATATATATATACACACACATTTAAATCAGCAAACCTACAACAATGAGTTGGAGTGGTTCTGTTGGTTATAGTATATAGCTTTAACCACAAGGTCGAGCGTTCAATCCCTGGTGGAGTCTTTTTAAGTGCCAAAATTGAAAGTTTGGGTAAAAAGTCTTTTTTGCCCCTAAGCTGGTGACTGCGCCCTGTTTGTTTCGCTAGATTGTATTGTATTAGATAATTAAAATGTACTAAAATAATACAATACAGTGTTTGGTGTAAACACTATATTTTATTATTTTAATATATTTTAATTGCTTAATACAACAAACATCGTATTAGCTAATACATTATATTTTGTGGTATTATGTTGTATTGTATTAGAAAAAATACTTTTTTTTTCTTCAATAAATATGGAGTATTAATGAAATATGTGTTATGTTGTTAATATTTTTTTATAATTTTAAAATTATATAGGAAATATTTATTTTATTTATTTAAAATTTGTTTTAATTAAAATAAATATTTATTGATTTTTATATAAAAAATATTTATTGATTTACTAACTATTTTAAAATATATATATTATATTTTTATAATATAATAAAATACAATAAAGTCATATATGAATAACTTAATACGATATAATATAGTGCATTATCAAACACAGGTTTGCATTAATACTAATACAGTTCAATACAATCCAATACGGTGTGCCCAACGAACCCTAACGGAGCAACACTAGGTATTCGTTCAATTTAAGACATAAATCATTAAAAGAAAAAACTCTCAAATTACGAAGATAGACGGCGGCCGACGGTTGACAAAGAAAAGATGATGGTAGGGGCAATGATTGGTGAAGAAGAACGAGAGGCGAAATGTTAATAAGCTAGAAGAGATTTAGTAGTTGGATGAGAGGAGGAGGAACTTTCAAGAAAAAAATTGAAAGAGAAAAGGCAATAGGGGCTACGGCTAGCTTTTAAAATTAGGTGAATGAGCGCTAGGGTTTTTGGTTTCTTTGGAAACTACTTATAATATATATTATATGTAAACAATTTTATAGTAATATAGTGTAACCACCTAGGGCTTAAAATAAATTAAAATTAAAAAGATATTAAAACCCTAAAAAATTAGGTTTTGTGTGAAGATATGAATAAAACAAATTGGATATTGGGGCGGTGTTATTTTTTGTGTGTAATATTTGACTTGTTCTATTTAAAACAATAATGGGGCCTTTTTTTTTTGGGCCTTTTTATTTGTACAAATTTAACACATAATAACTAAACCCACATATTTGTGGCCCTTTAGCATGATGGGCCCTGGGCGGACGCCACCCCCCCAAGGCTGCCCCTACCTTTATACCAACCTCATCTCGTCTCAACACGATCATTATAATGGTATAATTTTTTATAGTAATTATATTTATAAATAAAAAGTTTATAATACATCAATTGAGTTTGATTAAAAATTTTAAAAAGATAGGAGAGGAATTTAAGTGTAGAGAATGAATACATAGGGTCAGTTTGGTATTGTTGTAACTTTTATAATAATCACTGTTAACTGTGCTAAATGAATAATCAGCTGTGAATTTAATTAACAGATGTTTATAAATTAGTTACAATTACTAAAATAGACATGATTTTATAATCTTATTTCATTTTCCAAAAAAACAAAAGATTAAAAAAAAAAAAAAAAAAAAAAAAAAAAAAAAAAAAAAAAAAGGAAAAGCTGAGAAAGATCTAAATTTTTTCCAGATCTCTTCCTAACTCCATCTCAGATGGAACAGTCTACAACGGAGCTCCATCGCAGATGAAGACCCATTCACTGCCTTCGTCTCTGAAATAATATCGATGAATGTTAATTTCAAGTATCGCAACATGATTAGAAACTCAACACACAAACTAGGTGATTGTTATTGTTGTGTTTTGGATATTTCACCTGCGAAGAAGATTAGCTCGAGAATGGAATATCGCATGGTTTGAATGTGATTTTTAATAAATTGAAGATGAATTTTTATTTATGAATGTGTATTTCAATGTTTGGATTTGAATTTTTTTTTTTTTTTCAATCATTTTATTTTTAAAAAAATGTTTATTTATTTATTTCTATTTTGTTTTAATGAATATCGTATCAAAAAGATAATATTGCATCTTGTCAATGATAGAAAAACAGTGGTCAACATGTAGTCAATAGGTCAAGAGGGTGCGAATGTCGTTATGATTTTTCCGTAGATTTATGTGTTATTACGTACATAACCCGAGTAAGTTTATGTAATTCCCCCCTTATATATTAAAACAAAAACACTCTTATTAAATATCTCTTCAAACAAAAAACTCTTATTAAATATTTGGATGGCTCGGTCAGAATAATCATCACAAAATTTTGTTGGAAAACGAGATACAGCTACAACCTACAAGTCTGCTTAAAAGTCGCTTCGAGCAGGTCTGCATTTTTTTTAATTTTTTTCATTAATTTTGAAAATTTTCTCCTCTTTTTATATGCAAATGTGGGGAAATAGTCACTGTTTTTTTTTTTTATAAAAAAAGAGTCACATCTAACAGAGACTATTTCACATCACATTTGCAGACTAATAAAAAAAGAGAAGGACTAATTGCACAAACAAACCCTAACATTAGACATAATTACACATATATGGAACCTTTGTCCATTATTACACAAACCTCCCCCGTCGTTAGTGGTCAACGGTTAAACTTAACCGTTGACTCACTTTTCCATTTAAAAACTCTAAAATGCCCCTACTGTGTAATTTATTATTTTAAATAGTTAATTAAAAAAAATCCAGCTTTTATTAAAAACAAATTCATATTTTATTTCAAAAAAATCCAGATTTTATTTTAAAAAACAAATCCATATTTATTTATTTATTTATTTAAATCCAGATTTTTTTTCTTTTATAAATGGATTTTTTTCCAATCTAAATAAAATAAAAAATAAAAAACTTATAAATCACATTCTAAAATGAATAAAAAATCAAAAACCAATTTTCTCTTTTTCTTTTCTTTCATCCATACTGCCATAATTTAATTACTTATGGGCATTCTCATTTCTTATTTTGGCAGTATGGATGAAAGAAAAAAAAAAAATTGGTTTTTGATTTTTTATTTATTTTAGAATTTGATTTATAAGTTTTTTATTATTTATTTTTTTTAGATTGGAAAAAATTCATTTATAGAAGAAAACAAAATCTGGATTTAAAAAAATAATAAATAAATATATAGATTTGTTTTTAAAAATAAAATATGGATTTTTTTTTAATAAAAGCTGGATCTTTTTTTAATTAACTATTTAAAATAATAAATTACATAGTAGGGGCATTTTAGACTTTTTAAATGGAAAAGTGAGTCAACGGTTAAGTTTAACCGTTGACCACTAACGGTAGGGGAGGTTTATGTAATAATGGGTAAAAGTTCCATATACATGTAATTATATCTAATATTAGGGGATGTTTGTGTAATTAGTCCAAAAGAGAAAATTTTCAAAAAAAAAAAAAAGAGAAAACTTTCGAAAGAAAAAAGGGAAAAAAAATAAAAATTAAAAAATCTCACAGTGAGACGGTCCTAAATGATTTCATATATGACCTAATTTTATTGGGCGATCTCACCTCCCACCCAAATTTTTCTGTAGAAAAAGAGGGAAATAAATAGCTCAGGTCTCTGTCTGTCTCTCTCTCTCTCTAGAGTCTAGGATGAGAAATCCGAACTAGTATTTAAATTCATACTTCGGTTCTCACTTCTCTGCCTGTTTGAATCTGCAACACTTCTCAGATTCTCTTTTCAACTTCAACATGGCCACTACACCTACAGGCGCCATATTATTAAAAGGTTTATCTTCAGCTTCCATTCATATCCATTTGAAACTTTAATTTTGGAATCTCTCATGCTTTTTATCACTCATTTGATATTGTCATTATTTTCAGGAAGGAATGCCCTGCCGATTCATTATTTGTTCAAAATTGAGTCTTTCTCATTATTGTCTAAAGCTTCGGTGGCAAAATTTTGCTCAGATGTTTTTGAAGCAGGAAGCTACAAATGGTATCCTTTTTCACCGTTAATTGATACTTGTTTGCATAATATGGGGTTGAGTTACATGTGATTCAATAACTCAGAGCATCTCTCCAATCCAAACTCTGTCTCTAAATTAGAGTTCTAAAAAAGAATTTTCTTTTCATATTCCTTCTACAGTTTTTTCCTTTCCACTACAATCTCTATCATTATCGGGAAAATCATTAAATAAAAATATTATTAATAAATATTTGATACGATTTAGATGAGATCTTTCTACAATTCACACAACTTATGCATATTTATATCATACTAGTACACATCATCACACTTTTGTCATGAACATCATCACACTTTTGTCATGAATTATTATGATTGGAGTTATGTTGTTTACATGCATGGTAAAAGTATAGTTATATATGTCTATTAGTATGCTATAAATATCCATTATGTATAGTAGAAACTTGGACATTTCTTATGGTATAATTATTACTGTAATAGAATTTTTAAATTAAAACTTATTATCTATTAATTGAATTTAATTAAAAAAGTATTAGGTATATAAATGTCAAATATTTGTTTATAATTATGGACACTGTAAATGGAATATAATTTGTCAAAAGCTAAATTAATTTCAATCTTTTTACTCTATCTTTGAAAAAAAATAAAATTGGAAACAACAATTTAGAATATGTTAGGAGCATATGTTGCTCTATTATATTTTAGAGTTTGTACCCTAAAACTAAAATAGAGCATATGTTATTTTTAGCTTCATCCATTTTTTTTAGTAATTTTTTTTGAAGTATTGCATTGTTACATTATTCTGTCATCTTTTCACATTTTATTAAAATATAGTTCTTTTTTTAAATAAAATTAAGAACATTACTCCATTCTTATTCTCAAAAAATTTTAAATATTATTATTGGGCTCTTTCTTGTAAGATTAATTGGGTCTATTGGAAACTAAATGATATCGGAGCTTTGATTGTCCCAGAAGTACTCTTGGGTTCAACTAACACATCTTAGTTGCTATTAAAGGAAATTGTGGATCTATGTAACAGAGATTATATGAGGAAATGTGTTTTCATTATGCGTGTTCATTCTTTTAGGCAGTAGCATTATGGATTTTTTTTCAAAGTCCCGAGAAATATCATAAATCCAAGAGACTGCAACAGGGATCTCAACAGTCAGTCTTGGAAAAAGAACAAAGATTAAAGAGAGTCAAAAATGGGGTTTGAAACCGAATCGACCCGCTTAATTGACCTACCATTTAATAGCCGATTACAAATTAGTATTTAAATTCATACTTTCATCCTCAGTTCTCAGTATATCTCTTCAACATGGCTACTACAACTACAGTTGCCATATCATTAAAAGGTGTATCTTCTGCATCCATTTTGATAATTATTACTTGGAATCTATGCATATATCGATTTGAAGTACTTGGAATCTCTCATGCTTTTTATCACTCATTTGATGTTCTAATTATTATTATTTTCAGGAAGAAATGCTCTGCCTATTCATTATTTGTTCAAGATCGAGTATTTCTCATTATTGTCTAAATCTTCGATTGTGAAATTTTGCTCAGACGTTTTTGAAGCAGGAGGCTACAAATGGTATGCATGGTCACCTTTTATACTTTTTTCGCATAATCTGGACTTTCAGTTACGTATGTCATTCAATGTTTTCATTGATTGACTGATAACTTGATGTTCTTTTGTGTAAACCGTCTAATTATACAGAATGATAATAACTTAAAGCTCTTTTGCACACTATCTTGATATATTTTCCTAATTTATCCTCTTTTGGCTATGCGATATTATTACTTGCTATTTCAGGAAATTGTGGATCTATCCAACCGGAGATAATAGCATAACTGGAAATGATCATGTCTCCATTAACCTGGAATTGTTGGGAACAAGTTCTCTTCCTTCTGGGTGGGAAGTCAATGTGATTGCAAATTTTTTTATATACAATCATCTTCAGAACAAATATTTCAGTAACCAAGGTATGCTCCTTATCATTATATATAATTAACTATAAACACAGACTGTTTATTGTTAGCATTCAATTCCAGCTAATGTTAGAAGGGTCTGCATTTTTGTTCTTATTGGCCTCTTTCTATGTTGCAGATGCAAAGGAAATGCATTATCATTCAATGAGTACCATATTTGGTATCTCCAAATTCATTGACTTGAATACATTTTCTAATTGTTTGAACGGGTACCTTTTTAATGATAATTGTGTCTTTGGAGTGGAGGTTTTTGTTGTCAAAAACTCTTTTAAAGAGGGCCGCTTAACAATGATGCATGATCCTGCTACATATTATCACACTTGGAAAGTTACTAATTTTTCAAGTTTAGTTAATGAAAGACATCGGTCTGAATCATTTGGATGCTACAAGTGGTATGTATGTGTTTTGTCTGTTTGATTAATTCCATCAATTCTTGCTATATATAGTTTGAAATGTAAACTGTTAATTTGATGTAACGCAGGAATATTCGGCTCTTCCCAAACGGCTCTTCGCAAGGCAAAGGCAATAGTATTTCATTATTTTTAGGTGTTTCTTGGTCAAGTATTACTCCAAATACAAACGTTTTTGTTAAAATTCTTTTGCGTGTCAAAGATCAAATGAACGAAAAACATATTGAAGATTATGGTGATTCTAAGCCCACATTGTTATTGTTGTATGTACAAACGTTTTTGTTGAAGATATTTGCTCAACATAATTGAATGCCATACAAAGTAACTGATAGAGCTGTGATTTCCTTCCTGCCTTCTTGTTCGAATAAACTTGTTCTTAAAAAATTTTTGTTCTTTTTTTTGTTTTGTGCAGGAGAAAACTTGTTTATATCTTCAAATAAGTATTCATATGGTTGTCCCATGTTCTTGTCATTGGCTAAACTAAAGGACCCGAAACAGGGTTACTTGGTGGATGATACTTTAATCATTGAAGCGGAGGTTACATTACTTGGATTGGATTTAACAAAGTAATAAATTTGCTATTTCCAGAGGATTGAAACTTGTTTGCAATTCTCTCCTCTTGCTATTGTCTCAGTTGCGTTTCCTTGAAACCTGGAAGTATTAATGTTATTTGTAGTCGGAGATTTGAAATGTGAAGTATAACAAAGTTGTGTACTGTTGGTAATTAACCTGAGGAAAAAGAAACTAAACAAGCAGATTGAATTTTAAATATTTATTTTGTACTGTAATTATACTTAGTAAACAGGATTCTCTATTCTCTTAGGTTTCATTAGAGCTTTAGACTGTGGGGGATACCAGCAGCTATGAGCTATAACCATTTCAAATGCAAATTTTCATTGAAGTGGAAACTCTTCCAACAAACAGAAGTTTTCCAGTGAATAACAATGGCTGAAGAAAGAAAACCTGTTAAACTTTATGATCTTGGTGAGCCAACAACAATGCTATCAAACTGTAGATGCTTCTAATTAAATTACGATTTTGTAATTTGCAGATGCCTCCGTCTAGAGCATCGCAGTCTTTTTAGCTGGCACCACCCTAGTGTCCAAGGGAAGGTTGAAGAATCAGCAAACTTTGATTTTCTTTCTTACAGAATATAAATAATTTGAATCGATGCCACAATGATCTTGACAAATTCAAAACAGAAGACAGGTTTTTTATTTAACTCCGGGCCTTTGTGGATCCCTTTTTTATTTTATAAGGCCTGTGCCTTTTTGGGTTATTTGACTTTATGGAGACCAGGTTAAACTCTGGTTTGGTGGGTTAGACTACTTCGGTTACTAACCGAACCCAACTTCAACAACAGCACATTGAAAATTTCTTTCGGTTGCTCATCGAGTCACGAGGTTCAAGTCTCACATTTATTAGTTAAAATTGAATGCAGAACAATATATAATAGAAAGTTTATAGCATACATATGATAGAAAGTTTATAGCACACCCAGTGATTGTGCACCGCCTTCATATTTGTGATAATAATTCAAATTCCACATCGGCTCAAAATTGCCAAACATGAGAGACCAATCCCTTTGAAAAAGAGTTTTAATTCAAACCATAATAACTATTGATTTCGTATCAGTATGTGACCGGAAAATGAAAAGCATGGTGGAAATTCTGCACATTACATAATAAGGTACAAGCCATGACAAAAATTCAAACAAAAAAATTTCAAAGCTGCAACATCTAACCATAATATATATCAACAACCTGAGTTTTACCAAATCACAGCACAGAAAATAACAAGATGCAGACACATAATATCACAAACAGATTTACGACTCTGCTAACACCATTCCGAGCAATGTAACCTCTGCTTCAATGATTAATGTATCATCCACCAAGAAACCCTGTTCCGGGTCCTTCAGCTTAGCCAATGATATGATTCTCGTCCGACCGAGGCCAGAGCTATTCCGAGGACCATACAGGTTACAAGCTGAAAAAAGTATACAAATGAGTGCAATATTCTTTGCAAATTGCAACCCTAAGGGTACAAGAATAGTTATACAGCTCTAAAAATTTCAGTGTGGTTCCAAGAAGTAAAGCATACAAATATTTATATATATATATATATAGGTACATGTAAATTTGGAATGCAAGGGTTTTTTTTTTTAATAAATGGACTACTCAAGCTAGAGTACTATGCTCAGATTGGGATATTCTAAGTTTCTAACCTCTTGAAATTAAGTGTGATTAGTCTTACCTTTGTACTCAATGTGCTTTCCATTCATTTGATTTTTGACGCACATAATCACTTTCGCAAGCAATTTAGTGCCTGGTGCAATACTTAAGAGAAACAAACCTAAAAATAATGAAATACTGTTTCCTTTGCCTTCTAAAAATCCATTAGGGAAGAACAAAATATTCCTGCAACACATCAATCGATTTGCATTAAAATTTATGCATAGCAAGAAATGGTAGACCTAATCAAACTGTAGTCAAAATGAAAATATATACCATTTGTAGCATCCGAATGATTCGGACACGTATCTTTCATGAACTAAAGTTGAAAAATTAGTAACTTTCCAAGTGTGGTAACATGTAGCAGGCTCGTGTATCATTGATAAGCAACCCTCTTTAAAAGTGTTTTTAACAACAAAGACCTCCACACCAAAAACACAGTTATCATCCAGAAGGTATCCATTCACAGGATCAGAAAAGGTTTTCAAGTCGATGAACTTGGCAATACCAGCTCTGGTGTTCATCGCATGATAACGGGTTTCCCACCCATCTGCATGCATCACAGAATGTAACAACTAATATTTAGTATAACAATATGAAATTTCTTATATAAACTGGTAAATTATTTTCACAAAAGTATACTAGTATTCACAATGCTGACAATCGATAGTCAATGTTTACACATATTTATAAGTAATTTGAGAAGGGTTATACCGTTTTTACTAAAATATTTGTTGTGCAGATGATTGAATATGAAAAAATTTGAAATGACATTGACTTCCCACCCAGCAGGTAGAGAACTAATCTCCCGTGGCTCCAAGTAAATAGAGATATGATCTTTCCCATTTCTGCTCTTGTTCCCAGTTGGGTAGATCCTAAGTCTCCTGTAGACAGCAAATTAGATTGCATAGAGAAAATAAAAACACAACACATAATGCAACTGGTTAAGCATTTAGATAACAATGTCAATGATGATGAGAGAGTATTAATTACCATTTGTAGCCTCCTGCCTCAAAATCGTCCGAGCTGAATCTCTTAATTGAAGCGTTAGATAATAGTGAGAAAGACTTGATTTTGAACAAGTAATCACTCGGGGGAGCATTTCTTCCTGATCAAGTTAATATGATTAAATGAAGATTGTATGTGTGTCTTCTTGGCAACATTTGTATAGCTTTCATGAAGCACAAGTACTTTTAACAAAAAGCTTAAATTTTAATATGTTAAAATGAGGGATAGATGCAGAGATTGTATGAGTGTGTGATTGGTATCATTTGCAGAACTTTTTTTTTAAATGGATTATTTGTAGAACTTGAAGCAGAAGTTTTAACAAAAGGATTAAAAATTTAAGTACGAAAAGCTTAAATTTTTATGTAGAACAAAGCTTAAATATTGATTTTTTTTTTGTATATACAGGAATGAAAAATCTCTGCAAATAAGAAAAGCTCGATGATTACCAAACTTGTTAACTAAGTTTTGATAATTTGACAACAAAATAAAAGCAAACGAGCTAGTATAATACATTTTTTATGCAATTATTTACATATGTAGAGCTGTCGTGACAATAGATTAAAAGAATAAAACTTGAAATGGAAGATATACCTCTTAAAATGGTAGGAGTAGCCATGAACTGTTGGGCTTCTGTGTCGAGAAGAAGAAGAGGTATTGCTGCTTTAAACACCCACAGATCCAAAATTTTAAGACAACACACAAAAATTGTTCTTTTTTTTTGGGGTAGAAATTTTGTTCTTGTGTTAAATGTTATTTGATATAACAGTAATGCTACACATCCCACCTAATATCCCACCTTTTTCATCCCACTACATGTGGCATGTGAGGTGTCAAATTGTGAGTGGATACATGGGATAGGTGTCATTGATATGTATCCACTCACAATTTGACACCTCACATGCCACATGTAGTGGGATGAAAAATGTGGGATATTAGGTGGGATGTTTAGCATTATTGATGAGATATATATAAAGGGTTGAAAAATATATATTAAAATATGAGCAAATTACAGTCTACTCCCTGTGGTTTGCCTTTTGACAACGGAAAAACATCTTCATTATTAACAGACAATGACATCCTCACCCGTTAGTCAAAGTTCTAAAAACTTAACTATTGACCGAGTTTGACTTTAAAAAAGATCACAATATCTCTGAATTTATGAATTTCAAAAAAAAAATTCTGAATTGTAAAAAAAAATATATGGGGTGTAAGGTGTTTACGTATTATTGTGTTGGGATGGTCCAAAGGTGGAGGTTGGGTGGCATGGCTGTACGTATACAAGGGTTTGTGGAAATTGCGAAAATGGGGATGTCGGAGTCTACCCATTCGTTGTGAATGGGGTACTGTGAATAGAGGGAGGCTCAACCTCCCCGTTTTTGTAGCTTCATATACGATCCTTTGTGTGGTGATTTTCTGGTTTTGGGTGGTGATAGTGGGGTGATTCGCAGTGGTAAAGGAAATTAATTCACGACTGGGACTTGGGAGAGTGGTTTAAATTTAATTTGATTAAAGAAATAAATAAGAATAAATTGTAAAATATAAAAATATTTGGATACTGAAATATAAACAATTATATTATAACACAATCAGAGACGTAACCAGAATTAAACATCATTATGAACTTGTATGAATTTCCATAAACCCGACACACTATGAAATTTTATTAATTGAAAAATAAAACTACACCTAATGAAGGAGGACATAGTGAGCTTTGACCCACAAATTGCATATTTATAAATAAATATATCAATTAAAAAAATCATCACTAAAAATCATATTTATTTAAAATTTAATTGAATATTAAAATTTTTAAATTTTAAATAAATGTCCTCAAATTCAATTTTATGTTAAAATAATTTGTATATTTAGTGGTTTGAGAATATATATTTTTTTAGAAAAAAACGAAACGGTTCATTTCGGGTCGAGTATGGGGCATCTTTTGTCATTTCGGATCAGGTTTGGGATGGAAAAAGAAAACCCATTCGGGGCATGGGTTGGGTTTGAGCCAACTTTGAGCAAACCGGGTTTCAAGTATGGGGCAACTCCGATCAGATCCAACCCATTACCACCCCTAGACAAGTGTAAACCCCTCACATTTACACCACAAGGTCGTGGGTTCGAGTACTACCTTTAAAAAATTTGAATTTATGTAATATTTAAAATTAAAAATTAAAATAAAAATGGCCAAACACTATAAGTCAAGAAAATCAGTACAAAATGTTTTTAGGAAACGCGATACAGGCGTACGGCTACACGTCTGCTTAAAATCACTTCAACCGAGCTCAGTGTTTGTTCTCTGTCTCTCTCTCCAGAAAAATCCAACAAATCCCTCTCTTTAGATACTTTTTTAATGATTAACTTATCTTAAAAACTATTAAATGTCTAGTCTGTTCGGCATTCCAACCCTCATTGGCTCATTGGCTCATTTCATTCCCTTTCTTTTTCAAAGAATCCCAATCCAACGAAATACATACCATTTGTAGTGTCCAGACTCCGGAGTCGGGAGTAAGAAAATAAAAAAATTTGAAGGAACCAAAATGAAAAACATTTAAAATATAAAAATAAATTTATAAATTTATAAAGTTGGATGTTAAATTATAAATTTACAATTTTTGTTTTAAAAATTATACTTTTTTAACTAGTAATTATTTTTTTCTTTGTACCAAGGGGGTCCATGGCCACCCTCGCCCCCAAGCCTCTACAAGGTTCCGCCCCAGTTTCAGTTTTAACTAGTAAGATAAGATGATGTTGGTTTTGTGGTTTGTTCCTCACACCTGTATCATGATATCGTGGGTTTGAGTCTATCTCCTACCATACTTGAATTATTGTAATATTAAAAAAAATAAAAATTTCAACTAGTTATATTTTGTTATCAATGGAAAATGGAAATCCAGACTGATCTCTGATCAAATTGTTATGAAACTTCATAATATATTACAGTTTTTAGTAGTGTGAGGAAACATTTTCAAGTGGTCTATTCTGCGATGTGCCTGGTTGGACTTCGGAGTCATATAGCTTTAAAGAAATAGCTAAAATCAGCATATCACCGAACACTAATTTTGCTGATGATTGGCTTGCTTGAAATATTGCTAGTTACTTAGACACAATTTCATCGGATGAGACCGTATTTCTTCAAAAACAGATTCAGCTAGCATCACTAATTTTTGTATTGATCAAGAAAATCAGTACAAAATGTGGTTGGGAAACGAGATAGGCTGCTACACGTCAACCGAGCTTTGTTCTCTCTCCTTGAAAAATCCAACAAATCGATCTCTTTGGATACTGTAATGATTTTTTTTTAAGCAGATACTGTAATGATTAAATTGCCTTACATTAGCTATTAAATGTCTAGTCTGTACGGCTTTCCGGTTTCCAACCCACATTTCTCTCTCTTACTTTTTCAACTAATTCCAATACCGGTGAGTGGGCTATCGATGAAAATCTGGTGTGTACGGCTTTCCGGTTTCCAACCCACATTTCTCTCTCTTACTTTTTCAACTAATTCCAATACCGGTGAGTGGGCTATCGATGAAAATCTGGTGTAGTCTGTTGGATGGTTGGATTTGTTTCAAGCTTTGAGCTAGCTACTTATTGGGATTGTGTTTCTTTATGTAAACATTAATAGTTAGATTTTCAAAAAAAGTTAATCAATACAATAATACTAGAGGATAAAAAAAAAAAAATGGCTTAAATTTTGAACCAAAACCTATGTGGTAATATCACACACAATATGGGTCCACGTCATTCTTCCTAAAGATTTCATGTGATGTTGCCACATAGGTTTAGATTCAGATTCAAAATTTGGATCACTTTTTTAGTGTTATTGTAATCAATATTGCACTAAAGGAAGAATTTGCATAGTATACTGTGTGTATATATTTATTGGATAGTGTTATCATGCTCTAAATTGAGTTTCCTATAAAAGAAATTTTTATGTTTTTATCCCATGTCCTTAGAACATAAGTTAACATTACCCATATATAAAAAGCAAGAATTTATGAAAATGACGTGGGACTGATTTTATTTTAAGAAAAACAAAAATAATAATATATTTAGGTGTTTCAACTTTCAAAATATATATATATATAGGAAGAATAAAGTTTTAATATTTATTAGAGCTTCTCCGATATAATTATACATTTCACTAGAATTTACTACATAGGATAGATAATTAACAATACGGTAAAACAAAACATCTCAATTATCTAACCTAAATAATAGAGTTTGTGCCGCCTATGTGGCACAATTTTCACAGATGCCATTAACCGTAAAATAAATAAGGGGAGAGACAAATATTTCATGGTGAGTTCATAAAATTGATACGTATGTATTTTTATTTAGATAATTGCATCGATGAGAATATGCATTTTTTTTTTTTTTATCAAAATGGATTCATATTCAAAAGAAATGTTCATGTATCACTAATAGAAACTCAAATATGGCACATCACCCCTTAACAGAGATGGTTGTGCATTTCTCTTCCACACCATGTGCATTTTACATGCATGTGTAGGAAGTTTTCTTACCGGTTTGTGGGAATAGTTATCTCCTGTTATGGAAGTAATTATCCAGACCACATAGGTATTGTTTGATTTCGTCAGGTCCCGACAGTACTATTGTAAAAATCTTCTTGTAACACTTAAAAAATGCTTAATAGCTTTGGAGATCTCTCTATTTTGGCTAAACGCTAATATTTTAATATTTTATAAATTTACAATATAAATAACTTTATTTTGTTTTAAAATTGTATTTAAAATACTATTTACTTTATGTCCAATTATACATTAAAATAGACGAGATGAGGGTTCGAATATAATCCCTCACATCATAATAAAAGAGGGAGTTAATTTGGATAGAATTGTCTTGCTATCCACATTTTGTTAGACCATCTTCAATGCATATGCTAATACCAATGCCAAATTTGGCATAAAATATAATAAAATGTTATATTTGACACATCATTTTTATTTGATATGCTATTTTTTATTTTTTAATTTTTAATTATTTAAAATTATAAAAATCAACAAATACAACAAATACATTCAATGAATGCATTGAATAATTTGTTAGAATTGTTTCAATCTCAATTTTCCCTACCAAATTTGTTAAATTTTTATTATTTAAAATTAAAAAGTCAACATATACGACTGCATTTATTGTTGTACCAAATTTGGCATATGCTACACACTGTGCCAAATTTGGCACAGTGTATAGCATATGCCAAATTTGGCACAGCTTTTAGCATTGAATTGGAGCATACTTTTTTAACTTTGTGCTAAATTATAGCATTGACACAATGATTTAGCATTGCATTGGAGATGCTCTTAGGTTGATTCAAGTTCTCTAAAATAGTTAAGAGCATCACCAAAAGACTCTTCAAATAGGATATTTGTTAAAATCAAATGAGCTACATCAACATATTTGACTCCAACAAATTCTTCAAATGAGATTCTTCAATTGAGATTTGCTTATCTCTCTTCAATATTGAAGAGCAACTTCTCCCTCTTCGATTGTTATTATATCATTTTTTATATTACATCATCATTAATATTTGACATCTATATCTTTTTTATCTTTTTATTTAAATTATATTAATATATAATAAATTTTATCATCATAAAAAATATACCACTAAAAAGGTCTCATTTAGATCTTTAAAATGATACTAATATTGAATATTTAATAATAGTATATTAATAATATGAAAAGTTATTATTTATAACTTAACAAAATAGAGGGTAATTAGACTTGGTGGTGGAAAAGGGTGAATTTGAGTGTTTTCATTAAAATAATATAAACCTATTTCTAATTGAAGAGTCTTTTGGAAGAGATTTTCTTTTTCCACTCCTCAAATTGCCACATAGGTAAGCAAATAGATATTTGAAGAGTGAAAATAGAAGAGTTTTTTGGTGATGTTCTAATAATATTGGGAGTAGTTGAAACCGATAACAAATAGAAAAATGTCACTGAGCCGACAGTTTGGCTGCATGTCTTAGAAACATGAAGTAAAAAAAAATATATTATTAGCATCATGTTATTTCATCAATGATGTAGGCGCTCGTGGTTTTTTTCAAAGTCCCAAGAAATATGAGAAAATTGAGCCAAATACAACAAGCATCTCAACAGTCAGTCTTGGAAAAATAAGAAGATTAAAGGGACTGAAAAATAATTGATTACAAACTGTAGTATTTAAATTCATACTTTCATTCTCTTATTATAACACTTCTCATTTCTAACTTCTCAGTTTCTGATCTCTTCAACATGTCTACACATACGAGCGCCATATCATTAAAAGGTGTATCTTCTGCTTCTATTATAATATCTTCTATTTTTTTTTTTTTGTCAGTTTTATCTTCTAAGTATCTATTCATATATCCACTTCAAGCTCGTGGAATTTCTCATGCTTTTTAAAACTCATGTGATATTGTCATTATTTTTATTTCCAGGAAGACATGCACAGCCGAGTCATTACTCATTCAAAATTGAGCCTTTCTCTTTATTGTCTAAAGCTTCAATAGTGAAAGTTTGCTCAGATAATTTTGAAGCAGGAGGCCACAAATGGTATGCTTTTATACTTGTTTACATGATATTGTCTTCAGTTACCTGTGATTCAATAGATTAAAACTCTTTTGCATACTAGCTTCTAGGATTTTGTAATTGGTCTCCCATTCGCTATGCAATAATATTATTACTTGCTATTACAGGAACTTGTGGATCTATCCAACTGGAGATACTAGTATAACTGGAAAAGATCATGTCTCTATTTACTTGGAATTGTTGGAAACGACTTCTTTCTCTACTGGGTGGGAAGTCCATGTGATCTCAAACTTTTTCATATACAATCATCTGCAAAACAAGTATTTCAGCAACCAAGGTAGACACTTTGGACTCCATTGACTGTTATATTTAATTTATACACCTCTGTTCTTATTGGCTTCATTCGGTGTTGCAGATGTGAAGGAAATGAATTATCATTCAATGAATACAAAATTTGGCATCTCCAAATTCATTGACCTGAATACATTTTCTAGTCCTGGAAATGGATACCTTTTTAGTGATACATGTGTCTTTGGTGTGGAGGTTTTTGTTATCAAAAAGACTTTTCAAGAGGGACGTTTATCAATGATGCACGATCCAGCTACATATTATCATACTTGGAAAGTTACTAAATTTTCAAGTTTAGTTGATGAAAAATATGTGTCTGAATCTTTTGGATGTTACAATTGGTATGTATAAATTTTTAATATTTGGATTAAGTTTAACAATTCTTTCTATTCAAAAAATTACTATGTAAACTGATTGGTGTTTCACAGGAATATTCGGCTCTACCCTAGAGGTCACTCGGACGGCAAAGGCAATAGTACTTCAATATATTTAGATTTTTCTCGGTCAAGTATTACTCCAAACACTAACCTACTTGTGAAGTTCCTTTTGCGTGTCAAAGATCAAAAGTATGGAAAGCACACTGAATTGAAAGGTTATTCTAAGTAAACATAATTCATGATGTTTGGCTAACCCATTTTGAGCATATGGAAACTATATTATTCTATTCTTGTACTCATTAATGTGGTATATATATATATATATATTTGCTTGCCACGTACAGGAAGAAATTCTTATGGTTGGATGGAACATGTATTCTTATATTCTTCTCTACTTTTTTTTTTTTTTTCTTTTTTCCAGGAGATTCATTGTTTTCTTCTTCAAATAATCTTGCATTTGGTTGGTGCGAGTTCTTGTCATTGGCCAAGCTAAAGGACCCGAAACAGGGTTATTTGGTGGATGATACTATAATCATTGAAGCAGAGGCCACATTGATTGGATTGGTTTTAACAGAGTCATAAATCTGATGTTTGCAGACAATAGATGGAGTCTCTGATAATAGATTAAGAGTGTATTTTGGTACTGCTTTTCTTGTTGCAAAAACAGCTTTTTTTTTAATGTTAAAAGCACTTCAATTCCATATCCAGTTCTTTTTTTGTATTTATCACCACAAAAACTGGTATCTGTTTCTCAATTTGCGTTTGTTTGTTTGTTATTTGTAGTAGGTCCACATTACAAACTTGCTGGTTTTGCAGGAAGTGAGAGGGTGTGATTTAGTTCCTCTCAAGTTTGAATTTCTAAATCTTTTCAACCTAACGGTCTATTTTCTGATGGGTTAATGTGATATATAATATGGTTGTGTACTGTTGGTAACCTGAGGAAAAAGAAACTAAACAGGGCAGATTGAATTTTAAGTTGAAATTATCATATTTTTGTGTCATAACTATGTATTTTGTATTGCAATTATAAACAAAGGAGCTCAGGATTCACTATTCTCTCTGTTACGTTTCATGCTTCATTATTCTATGGTTTAGCGGTAGCTTTGAGCTATAACGTTACAAATTCATACTTTCATGAAAATGGAAAGTCAAATTCTAGACAAACAGACATTTTCCAATCATGAATCCATAAAACAAAGATAAAATTGATCACTATTCAAATCTGAAACATAATTATCAAACTTTATTACAAACTGAAAATCAAACCTGTTAAACTTTGTGATACCTGCAGATGTCTATAAATAAATTACGGCTTTGGAATGTGGTCGCAAAATGAAAAGAGCTTGGTTAGATTAAAGTACAATGGAAATTCTGTGCATTACAGAAAGAGGAATATGGCAGCCGGGACAAAAATAGAAGCTGCGAGTACTGCCAAGTAGCTATAATATCAACACCGAGTTTGTTTCATCTTAAAGCAACTTACAAAATAACAAGATGCAGATACTTGATATAGCAAACTGATTTGGTTTGTTGCTGAAAGCTTTGCAAACAAGGGATCTATTACTCCGCTACCACCATTAACAATCCAAATCCTAGCAATGTTACCTCTGCTTCAATGGTTAAATTGTATAGTTTACCACTAAACCTTGATTAAAGTATAGTATGTCACGAAACCCTTTTTCGGGTCCTTTAGTTCAGCGGGTGAAGGTGGCCCCTGCTCTAGTTGTGAGGAAGTTGCCGGACGATGAAGAGTCCGACAACCTCCTTGAAGATGGAGTTGGGACCACTTCCTCCGCTAGAGGATGAGGAGTCTAGTGGTGGAGCTGTGGAGGCCTTTTTTTAATTAGGGTAATTACCAATTAGGTCATGGATTTTTTTAAAAAAAAAAATTTACAAATTGTTTGCGACTTTTACAAAAGTAATCAAATTGGTTCTCACATTTTTCCCAAATGTCAAATTAGTCCCTCTCTTTTTAGAAGTGATCAACTTGGTCCCTCTAGCAGTTTAATGGTATTAAATATAACAGTTGACTTTAGTAATTTTAGTTAAAATACGTAAATACCATTTATTTGTCATATTAGAGTAAAGTTGTTTTGTCTTTTGTGCATTAAATTAACCATTATAATTACAACAAAATTCAAAAATATTATTAATGAAACACAATTTGTACCTTTTTAAATTATTATTTTTTTGAGAAAATCTAAAAATATTTTAATAAGACAATGTCAATTATACCCTTATTTTATAAACAAAGTTATCATTCATTCCCAGTTTAGTCTTTTACCATTTTTATTTAATTGTTTTTTGTTAATATTATACAAGCACTGTTGTCAAAATTATTCAAAAATCAACCCACAAATAAAATAAACAAAAATATACTTGTGTTAAAAAACAAAAACTGTGCATATGTCATTATTATATTGTTTAAGAGTAAAGTACAATTTTACCCATACACATTAAAGTTGACTGATGGAAATTAGTTAAATGGACTAATTTGGCACTTGGAAAAAATGTAAGGACCAATTTAGTCACTTTTGTAAAAGTCGCAAATAACTTGGAATTTAAAACAAAAAAAAAATCTAGGACCAAATTGGTAATTGCCCTTTTAATTATTATTAATTTTTAAAGGATATTTTTGTAGTTAAGAGGAGTGCTAGATACATTCTTTAAGTCTCAACCCACTCTTTGTTCATGTGCTGACATGTGGACATTATTAATTTTTTCATATTAAATTTGTAGCCTTTATAAAAGACCTCATTTTTCATTTTATTTACAATGCAAACCAACAACTTATTTCCTAAATTGTTCTTCTTCGTTAACTTTAACATATTGTCATTTAATGTTAGTTTTTTATTTTTTTTTATATTTAAAATATATGTATTGCTCAGATATCTATTTCTTTTTACCAAATTTACTCAAACATTTCTTTTTACATCACTGACTAACTTAATGGTTGTTGTATAAAATAAATAAATAGTGAAACGAATTAGAGTTAAATAGTTTTAAAATATATTATAAAAAATTCAGTTTATATTAATGAAAATTTGATAAAAAGAAAATATCTGAGCAATTTAATTTGGGACCATACACTTAATATATATATATATATATATATATTTAATAAAATAAAAAACTTAATATTAAATGGCAATGTTAAAGTTAACAATAATGCTAAACATCCCACCTTTTTCATCCCACTACATGTGGCATGTGAGGTGTCAAATTGTGAGTGGATACACATTAATGACACTTATCCCATGTATTCACTCACAATTTGACACCTCACATGCCACATGTAGTGGGATGAAAAAGGTGGGATTTTAGATGGGATGTGTAGCATTACTGTAAAGTTAAAGAAGAAGGACAGTCTAGGAAATAAGTTGTTGTTTGGTTTGTATCGTAAATAAAATGAAAAAGAGGATCATTTATTAATACTATAAATTTAATGCTGTCCACATATCATTATATATTTACATGAAGGGAGAGTAAGTTGAAAGAGTGTATCTAGCATCCTCCCCAGTTGAAATGAAAATAACTGGCACCAATTTGGTAGGTTTGTATAAGTCCAAGAAATATCACAAATTTGAGCCAAATCCAAAAAGGATCTCAACAGTCAGTCCTGGAAAAAGAAGAAGATTAAAGAGACTGAAAAATGGGGTTAGAAACCGAATCGACCCGCTTGACTTGTCATTTAATAGCTGATTACAGACTAGTATTTAAATTCTTACTTTCATCTTCTGCCTGGTTCAAGCTGCAACACTTCTCAGTTCTCAGTATATATCTTCAACATGGCTACACCTACAGGCGCCATATCATTAAAAGGTGTATCTTCAGCTTACAATTTGACAAGTATCTATGCATACATCTGTTTGAAGAACTATGAATCTCTCATGCTTTTTATCACTCATAATTGATTTTGTAATTATTATTATTTTCAGGAAGAAATGCTCTGCCTACTCATTACTTATTCAAGATTGAATCTTTCTCATTATTGTCTAAAGCTTCGATAGTGAAATTTTGCTCGACCGATTTTGAAGCAGGAGGCTACAAATGGTATGCTTTTTCCCCATTTATATCTGTTTGCATAATATGGACTTCAGTCATATATGTGATTCATTTGTTGAATAAAAGATTTTCTTTTGTTGAAAACATCCAGTCACAATGAATGATAATAACTTAAAACCTCATTTGCAGACTAGCTTGATGAATTTTCCTAATTGATCTTCCTTTCGCTATGCAATATTATTACTTGCTATTACAGGAAATTGTGGATCTATCCAACTGGAGATAATAGCATTACTGGAAAAGATCATCTCTCTATTTACTTGGAATTGTTGGAAACTAGTTCTCTCCCTACTGGGTGGGAAGTCAATGTGATTTCAAACTTTTTCATATACTATCACCTGCAGAACAAATATTTCAGCAACGAAGGTAGACTCCTTAACATTTCATTAAATTTTGAATTCAATACCAGCTCTGATGTTAGGAGTGTCTTCAATTAAGTACTTATTGGCCTCTTTCTATGTTGTAGATGGGAAGGAAATGCATTATCATTCAATGAATACCATGTCTGGAATCTCCAAATTCGTTGACCTGAATACATTTTCTAATCGTTTGAATGGATACCTATATAATGATAATTGTGTCTTCGGGGTGGAGGTTTTTGTTGTCAAAAACACTTTTAAAGAGGGCCGTTTATCAATGATGCATGATCCTGCTACATATTATCATACCTGGAAAGTTACTAAATTTTCAAGTTTTGAGAAGGAAAAATATGCGTCTGAATCGTTTGGTTGCTACAATTGGTACGTTACTATATATATTTACAGATGTTTTTAGTCTATTTTTTTTGCATTTAAATTGCATTGGAAGTTGATTAATGTTTTGCAGGAACATTGTTCTTTATCCTAATGGAGAAGCAGAAGGCAAAGGCAATAGTATCTCAATATTTTTAGATGTGTCTCGTTCCAGTTTTCCACCAAACTCTAATTTGTTTGTTAAATTTGTTTTGCGTGTCAAAGATCAAAAGAACAAAAAGCACATTGAGCATACAGGTGAGACTAAAATACTCCATAGTTTTGAGAAGTTATAAAAACTGTGTATATAAAAATGTTTATGTATATGGTTAACTACATTGGATGGCTTCTTACGAAAAAAAAGAGAAAAAAAGAAACTTATCGGATGGCATGTCAAGAAATTGTCTGATCTGAGATTTCCCACCTTTTTTTTTCTAGGGGATTACCTGGGGTTGGTCAAACTTCTTGTCATTGGCTAAGTTGAAGGACTCGAAACAGGGTTACTTGGTGGATGACACTTTAATCATTGAAGCAGAGGTTACATTGCTTGGATTGGTTTTGATGAAGACATAAAACTGTTTGCAA
Organism: Acer yangbiense; assembly: GCA_008009225.1. Taxonomy (NCBI): domain Eukaryota; kingdom Viridiplantae; phylum Streptophyta; class Magnoliopsida; order Sapindales; family Sapindaceae; genus Acer; species Acer yangbiense. The sequence goes on along the minus strand of CM017762.1, from coordinate 9,597,011 downwards.
TGCTTTAAGCAACAACTGATTTAGTCTGCAGTACCCATAATATCAATTTCTTCCCTCTTGTTGATCTCTTAGTTGATTCTCCGTGAAACTCTGTTTATTGATATTATGGGTAGTTTGAGCTTTTATGTTTTTATCTGGCTTGTGCCTTTAGATTTGTAATTTGAACATTTTCATCGTTCTTCATTTCCAACTTGTTCTCTGTAGCAAGAAATACAGACTTCAACCAGATAGAATTTTTTTTAAGCAATATTTTCAATGTAGTACTTGTCCGGAATCAGGGCTGATCTCATCCATTCTAATTTCTGATCAGGTTTGTTGTGATGAATTTTACTTTGAAACACTATTAAAGAAGCACCCCTTCATTTGCATTTTGATTGAAAATCATGATTTAAATGATCTTATAGATGTTCACTTGCCTTCACACATCAGAAAAACAAGCTATTAGGCCCCAGTTATTTTGTTCACTTGCACAAAACCATTCTTGACTAGATGAATTTGGGAAAATTAAATGATGATAAAATATCTGCTTTAGCTCATCAGTTTTTATCTGCTTTAGCTCATCAGTTTTTATCAGTATAATAACCTTTCAACTTTTTTCAAGAGGTCTACTGTGATGTACTGATGTGTCTACTTGGAGAGTCACACGGCTGGAAAGAAATGCCTAACCGGATTATTTTCTCACTTTAATCATATTCTCCAGCGAACCCTGTGTTTGATGACTCATAGGTTGATACCAAGATGTTATCCGCACCTCAAGCATTCGTTATACCAATATGTATCAATGTAAATGTTTAATTTTCTGCAGATAGAATTTTCCTGAGTGTCTATACGGGCGGACAGAATTTTCCGAGTATCTTCAATGCGTTAATTGTTGGTTTGTCTCTTGTAGTTATGGTTCAAATACAAGATCAATAGGTTTCGAGATTTATCATATATATGTATTTTGTATTGTAATTATAACAAAGGAGCTCAGGATTCTCTATTGAGATATTTGCACCTTTGAGCTATTAACATTTTAAATGCAAATTTTCATTCAAATGAAAACTCAGAATTCCAGACAAACAGATGTTTTCACGATCACATTCCATGTAGAGCACAAGGCTAAGGCAGCGAGTAAGGAAAATTTTAACGCAAACATGAAGCCATAAAACAAAGATAAGTCGATGACTGCAGATATTAATATTCACATTGGAAACATAATGATCAAACTCCATTACAGTTTTCCAGTTAATTTTATGATCTTGGTGAGCCATCAACAATCATGTAATGTGGTCGCAAAACGAAAAGAACTAGCTTAGATTAAAGTGCAACAGAAATTCTATACATTACAGATAGAGGCACAAGGCAGCTTGGTAAAAATTCAAAGAAAAATAGAAGCTGCAACTATATATAATATCAACACCGAGTTTGTTTCATCTTAAAGCAACTCACAAAATAACATGATGCAGATGCATGATATCACAAAGCTTTGCAAACAGCACCTATGTCTCCACTTACCACCAATCCAAGCAATGTTACCTCTGCTTCGATGATTAAAATATCGTTTACCACAAAACCCTTTTTCGGGTCCGTTAGTTCAGCTAATGACAAGAACCGGGACCAACCCCAATCACCCTTATTTGACGCATTTAAGTGATTGTCTGAAACACAAAAGTACAAAAGAGTACGAGTGAGTACATACTTTGCAACCATAAGTACCAAGGAAGGAAGTTACAGCTAAAACAATATATACATATTAACATTCCATGAAGTCAAGCATTATAATTTTACCTTTTATCTACATAACAACATATGTAGCACTAATCAAGTGCGCTTTTCCAACACGGAAAAACTTACGGGATTCTTGCACATCATAAATTTTAACAACATATGAGTAAAAGAATATCTACATTACAAATGTAAGAGTTTTTTCCTATGTTCAAATTTGGGTTTGTCTAACCTTCAAATTCAACGTGTTTTCCATTCTTTTGATCTTCGACACGCATAGTGAATTTCACAACCAATTTAGTGTCATCAGGAATACTTGTCGGAGACACGTCTAAATATATTGAAATACTATTGCCTTTGCCTCCTCCATTTCCATCAGGGTAGAGCACAATATTCCTGTATTATATCATCAATCAATTACCATTGTAATTTACATATAGCAGCAACTTGTAGATTTAATCAAACTCTCAAAACAAAATACATACCAGTTGTAGTATCCAAATGAATCAGATTCATATCTTTCCTTACCTAAAGTTGAAAACTTAGTAACTTTCCAAGAATAGAAATAAGTAGTAGGGTCATTTATCATCGATAAACAACGTTCGTTTAAAGTATTTTTGACAACAAACACCTCCACACCAAAGGTACAAGCATCATCAATAAGGTACCCATTCACAGGATTGCAAAACGTATTCAGATTGATGAATTTGGCAATACCAAATCTGGTGTTCATAGCATGATAACGGTTTTCACACCAATCTGTATTACAACAATGAGTATTATTCACAATGTTGACAATCGATCGATAGAGTCAGTGATTACTGCATAATTATAAGTACAGTGAAGGATTAAACAACCTTTGGTGCTGAAATATTTGTTATGCAAGTGATTGAATATGAAAAATTTCGTAATCACTCTGAGTTCCCACCCAGCAGAGAAAGAATCCGGTTCCACAAATTCCAAGTAAATAGAGACATGATCTTCCCCATTTCTGCTCTTGTTCCCAGATGGATAGATACACAAGTTCCTGTAATAGAAAATTAAATTAATTAATTGAATTGATCAAACAAAAAACATTGCATGACTATAGAGTGTTAATTTATATGGCAGTTGATTATGCCGAAATAAACACATTGCATTGTTTATTGTTATGCAATATAAACAAACTCAAACAGCAATCAAACAATCACACACAAAAGCTACAGAGACACGAAATTTTACATGGTTAATACACGGAGCACTCAATTTCCACTATGAAACTTTTGTTTACAACAGATTTGAACATGCAACACATGTAAATTAACAAAGATAAAGAATGTTTAGCAAACAAGTATTTAGTATATATACCATTCGTGGCCTTCTGCTTCAAAGTCATCTGAGATGCATTTCTTTGTTGAAGCTTTTAATAATGAAAAAGACTGGATTGTGATCGAATAATGACTTGGTGGAGCATTTCTCCCTGAAAGAAAATCATCAAATGAGAAATAAATAATAGCTTAAAAGAAAACTCAGCCATACATCGGAAAAAAAAAAAGGAGAAAAAAAGAGCACCATAGCAAATTCCAAGTCATGTGCTTCTGATAGACAAACTATACACTTATAGACTATACACAAATAAAAAAGAAAACTAATTAAGCTTGTTATGTTCATAATATATATCTGAAAAAAGAAAAAGAAAAAGAAAAAGAGAGAACCATAGCAGAAGCAGTTGTGAAAAAGTTGAAGAGGAACGGAAAATATACCTATTAAAGTGGCGGTCGCAGCCATGGATTCGTGCTCGTATACGTTGAATAAAAGAAGTATAGCACTTTAGGTTGAGGGTTGTTCACACGGACAAGGATCCTCTACTGAAACCTTGTTTGTGCTGAACTTTATAGGATCCATCGCCACGTGGCTTTAATGAAAACGTGTGGTCAGGATTTACGTTTTTTATGTTATCCCTCAAAGTATAAGTAAAGCTACATCGTTTGATAGACAAACCCTCCCTATCTCAAAGTATAAGTAAAGCTACATCGTTTTGTCTTCTTATTCTGTCCGTGAATTGTTGTGTTGTGCTCTGTGAGCTTAATTTTTGGATTTTGTCAAATTCTCTCTTCAAATCATAATAAATCTCTATTTTTTTTTCTTCTTTTATAATTATTGCAAATCTTCCAAAATCCAATAATCCCAGAATGTTAAGTTTGGATGTTGTTTTTCAATTGTGATATAAATTTGAGTGTTGTTGGGTAAAGAATCTTGAACTAGAGAAAGGGATATTTGTTGTCAAAATTATCAAGAGACGAATAAATTTTGAAAAAATAATTATCAAGAATCTTGACCTAGAGAAGGAAATATTTGTGGCTGGTCTGCCGATTTTTAAAAAATTTACCAGTTGCCGAAATCTTGGGAAAGCAACCGGAGGAGATGATGAGACTTTACGTTTTAGAATAAAATGACCTTGTTCTGGTACTAAAAAAATAGATTTTAATAATCTGCCACGTGTTTGTTGATCCTTAAAAGATCATTATAGTTTAGCAGGGAAAAAACTCAGTGTATGATCCTAGTCCTGTTCACAGCGATAAGCGATAGAAATAAACAATTTTTTACTTTTTTTTATTTTTTAATACATGATTAAAATATTAAACGATTTTATTGTAATGGTAAATTGGTAATTAAAGACATAATAATTTTTATAAATAATCTATTCCTAATATATTTTGCCTCAGTATGGCAGTAATATTGGAGAAAATCTTACGTGAAACGGTCTTACCTGTGGCGGTGATAAGGCGCAATGTAATTGGATCATGTATAGGATTTGTCTTGGGATTCTAAAAGATTTTGAAACTCGATTATATAGTGCAATGTAATTGGATGGTCTCACCACCGTCCTACATAATATTTTCTCATTAATATGGTTACCATCATTATAAATGGTATATAAAAAAATATATATATAAAATAAATTACACTATTATACAAATTCTCATGAATAGTCCTCACAATAAAGTATGAGAGAAAACCAAAACTAGCCACCAAAAACATTAAACTTTTGTTTTTAGCCGAAATTTTAATTGGTAATAACCACATTTTTTTATAAATTACTTGAATGCCCTCATATAAAAACCATCCCAAAACTCTCTCTCTCTCTCTCTCTCTCTCTCTCCCGGATCCTCTCTCTCTTTTCTCCTCTCCATTCAAAATCATCGTCGGACGTCGTTGTCTGGGTGTGCACCGCCGACGAAGGTGTCGTCGAGCTGCCTGGGCTGCGCCGAACTAGCTGCGCTGTGCTTCACGAACCAGTGCCGTGCCGCCGTCGTGCTTCACCTGGGCTTCACGAGCGTGCACCAGTGTCGTCGGAGCTTCCCCTTCGCTTGTGGCGCTAAGATCTGTAGAAAAATGAAAAAGAAAAAGAAAAAAACCTAATTTGGGGAAGAAGGGAAACAGGTCAACATTTGAAGTTTCAAAAATTTCAAGTTTTTCTTTAAGATTTCAAGTTTCAAAATTTCAAGTTTTTCTTCATGATTTCAAGTTTCAACATTTCAGGTTTCAAGTTTTTTGTCAAGATTTCAAGTTTTAAACAAATAAAACTAAGTTCATGGATACTTTTATAATTTATGGACATACATTGATTTTTTTTTTTTTAAATGTGTTTATTAACGATTAAACTTTTGTATGTGGTTAAAAACAAAATTTCCGTTTTGTATATGGTCATTTTTAGCAATTTCCACATAAAAGTATTTGAATCCCCTCTTTACCTCATAGGCTCATATTGCTCTCATATAAATTAATGGTCTTTAAGGAATTCTATTTTTGTGCAGAGTAAATACATAGCAATTAATATTTTTAAATCAGACCATTAATTATGGCGTTGAGAACAAATTGAGGATAACTGAGGTAAAGAGAGGACGTAGATCTCACACAATAAAATAAGTCTCTACAGAGTATAGACGTTGGACTTTGTTCTAATTCTCAATTTGTACCAGTCAAAACTTATTTTGGATTTTTTTTTTTTTTTTTTGGTGTTCCTATGTATCATCTCATTTACTTGATTTTTATTTTCAGATATGTATGTTTTTTTTTGTGGGTTAATTGCACTAACTTACCCTGACATTTTATAATATTACAGCTATATTCAACTTTTGTATTTATTAACAAAAACATACCCTTGACCACTTTGACTAACTATAAATTTAACCATTGGCTGTTTTATTCATTCAAAAAGTCTAAAATGCCCCCAGTTATTATATTAGCATTTATATATTATCAAGACAAATTCAAATTAAATTTATAATTAATTAAATTTAAAAATAAAACTAATTAAATTAATAATTAATAATTAATAAATGTAATAAAATTAAATAAAAACAATTAAAATAATAAAATTAAATTAATATTTTTAATAAAATATTAATACCTTTTCTTATAATAAATATTTAATTTGTTTAAAAATAACAAAAAATTAACTTTTGATTCCACCAAATTAAAAAAAAATCATTTCCAAAAACCACCATTTCCTAATCCAAATTAAAAACCATTAAAAATAACAATAATAATAAAAAAATAAAAATAATAAAAAAAACCCTAACATCTACACCAAAACGTTAAATATTTAATTAGTTTAATTTTTAAATTTAATTAATTATAAATTTAATTTGAATTTGTCTTGATAATATATAAATGCTAATATAATAACTGGGGCATTTTAGACTTTTTGAATGAATAAAACAGCCAATGGTTAAATTTATAGTTAGTCAAAGTGGTCAAGGGTATGTTTTTGTTAATAAATGCAAAAGTTGAATATAGCTGTAATATTGTAAAATGTCAGGGTAAGTTAGTGCAATTAACCCTTTTTTTGTTAATTTCTTTTTCCGTTTGTGTTTAAAAGTATTTTTGTCACAAGCTCGTCTTAAATACTTTTAAAACTCAAGTAAAGTTATTAACTAATATTCGACTTCGATATCTCTGCAATACGGAAACATCGGCTAAAATAAAGGGATATTATGGATTTACTTGATTTAATTGTACAAAATAAGAATCAAGAACCGGTGTTTGTTTTGTCTTTTGTGTTTTTTTCAAGTTTAAACTGAACGGTGTTGAATAAAATTCAACAGGCTGTGCTTGGGCCTCTGACAGTCACAGTCTTGGAAAAGAAAAAGAGATTTTAATTGAGTGAGAGTTGAAAAAGAAGTTTCACTAGTCTTTTCAGGAGTGCATTTTTCTCACCCACATTAACTAGAGGTAACCATTACCCCCACCCTAAGTGTTGACACGTGTCCCAAACTTTGTTAATGTGGGTAAACAAAAATGAACTCACTTTTCAGTCTGCAACTCTATGTCATTATGAAAAGACCTTAAACAGACGTGTTGATAATCTCATTTCAGATTTGCTGGATTTCTCGTAATCCAAAACGCTTTCTTAAATAAGAAGATGAACAAGTATTAAATTCACTGTGAAAAAATACATATCGTATTTTTAATAAAATGTACTTGACCATCCTTAAGATTAACAGAAGTCAAAATACCATAAGGGTGATAAAATCATTTTCAGTTAAAATTAAAAAAAAAAATCATCTGATTCAATTTAAAAAATAACTGTAAAAGTGAAAAAATTAAGGAAATAGTTTTTTATTTTTACATTTGTGTGAAGTGTGAACCCTGAATCGTCATCATCATCTATTATTGAGAAACTTAAAATTTAACTAAAGAGTTGCTTCTTTGATTATTGAGAAACTTAAAATTTAATACTTAAGGGTTGCTTATTTAATTTTTTTTTTTAAATAATTAAGGGTTGCTTCTTTCAAAATAAATAAATAATAATTAATACTTAAGGGTGTATTCTATCTGAATTTCTCGTTATGAATTTCAAACGACTTTTAATGACTTTTATGAAATTAAAAAAGTTTGAATATATTCAATGTAGACTTTTAAAAACTTTATAAAAATCATAGGTATTCAATATAGACTTTTGTAGACTTTAAAAAATCTTTAAAACTAGGGGTAATTACCCTAGTGGCCATCAACTCTTGCCACCACTATCGAAATAGCCACCAAATGGGGAAATGGATGGAAAATGACCATTTTTGGCAAACATTGTTACATTAATGGCCATTCCATCCAATTCCATCCATTTCCATCCAATTCCATCCAATAAGTGGCATTTTGGTAAATATGAGGATAACATTAATTTATTTTAGATATTTTTTGGAAATCAATTTTTTCTTTTGTTTTTTGAAACAAATAATTATATTTAGTGTCTACATATACATATAGCATATCTCAAACATATATATATATATATATATATATATATATATATATATATATATATATATATATATGTGTGTGTGTGTGTGTGTGTGTGTGTGTGTGTGTGTGTGTGTGTGTATATATATGTGTGTGTGTGTATATATATACATATATATTTCTTTTCAACTTATCTCAAATATATTTTTTAGAATTTTTAGATTTTGTAACCTTAATCTTTTCAAAAATATATATATATATATCTTTTCAACTTATCTCAAATATGTTTTTTAGAATTTTTTGATTTTATAGCCTTAATCTTCTCAAAAAAGAAAAAATATATATATATTTCTTTTCAACTTATCTCAAATATATTGTTTAGAATTTTTAGATTTTGTAGCCTTAATCTTCTCAAAAAAGAAATACATATATATATATATGTTTGAGATATGCTATACGTATATACACACTAAATATAATTATTTGTTTCAAAAAACAAAAGAAAAAATTGATTTCCAAAAAACATATAAAATAAATTAATTAATGTCATCCTCTTATTTACCAAAATACCATTCATTGGATGGAATTTGATGGAAATGGATGGAAATGGCCATTAGTGTAACAATGTTTACCAAAAATGGCCATTTTCCATCCATTTCCCCATTTGGTTGCCATTTTGATAGTGGTGGCAAAAGTTGATGGCCACTAGGGTAATTACCCCTTAAAACTATGTGGCATTCAATCAAGACTTTTTAAAAGTCTACAAAAGTTAAAGAGATATTTAAAATGTCAATAACTTCAAAATATCAATGACTTTTAATGACTTTGAATTATATCAAAATATATAATATATTTAAAAATTAATGAAAGTCTATAAAAAAAAATTTACAATGAAAGTTTATGAAAGTCTTTTGAAATGAGTCTATAAAAGTTTTTCATAATTCCGTAAAGTTTTTTGAAATCCTAATTGAATACACCCAATTGCATAACATCTCCCTTTCATGTTAGTGCTTAGTGGTGAATGGTTCAAATCTCATCATACATATTGGAAATAATTGCACCGAAATCCTTATTTTTAAGCCATATGGCTTCAAACCTAAAAGGTTTACTCATACTATTAGGGATTTGAGCACTTTGGAGTTGAATAAGCATAGGGCAATGATCTGAAGACAATCTAGGAAGATGTTTTACAAAGCCCTCAGAGTAGTGAATTCTCCACTCCATAGAGCAAAGCCCTCTATCAAGCCTTTCCCAAATCTCCTCCCTATACCTCTCTTATTCACCAAGGTAAATCTTGGTCCTATAAACCCCATATCAATAAGTTCATTTCTGTCAATCCAACTAGCAAAACCACTGTTAGAAAAGGTAGGCCGACCACCACGTTTTTCATCACAGCTCGTAATTTCATTGAACTCCCCTGCAATAAGCCATGGCATCTGAAAACAACTTCTAATGGAATCCAAATAGTTCCAAAGTAGCCTTCTGATGTTAGCACACGGATTAGCATAGACAACTGTGAAAATCCAAAAGAAACTTTGATCATCAACTAAGGCAGTGATATTATGCCTTGAACTAGCAACAACCTGAATTTTAATCTTGCTCTCATTCCATAATAACCAAATTCCACCTGAGAAACCCTCTGCTTCTACAATACAACTACTGTCAAAACCTAGCCGTTTTATCACCCTTTTAGCTTTCAAGCCACTAATTCTTGGTTCATATATAACTAACCACCTCAAAACTGTGTAGCCTACGAATATCAGACATGTTCCTCGCAAACAAATCTTTGCCTACCCCTCTCACATTCCATACTAAAATCATGGGAAAGGGATAAAAACCTCCTTATTCGGAGACAAGAGCCATGGCCTCCACCAAATCAGCGGCAACCACATCAAAACTACTGTCATTCTGCATAACAGGGATACTGACACATTTCTCATCAACTGTTATACTGTTACTGACATTAGCAACAACATTGGGTTCATGTTGAGCTTGGCATAAATCACTGATCCTATCCAAGTCTTCTACATTTGTAAGAGAATTTCCACTTTTTTGAGGTTGATTAAGGGAATAGTTAATGCCCTTACCACCCCCAATTCCTTTAGTGCTACTAGGAGCCCCTTTTAGAATACTGTGCATACCCTGATCATTTACACTTCCTTTATTAGCAATCTTTTTGCCTCTCATGGCCGAGCCTCTATTTAGATCCTTCCTTGATTGGTAATCTCCACCAAAGTACTTTTCTCTCTTCCAGCAGAGCCCACATTAACCTTATTCAACACCTGATTCCCATTTCCAATTATCATGTTCTCCACATCTTCATTGAGCACATCAAACCTTGAACCAGAACCATTACCAAGGGCCACATTTTTACCTTTCACAAAATTCTTTTCTCCCACCGAAACACTTTTAGTAAACCTATGTTTCCCTAATTTATCATCCACAGGTCCAAAACTTTTCCACTATTTTCTGGCTTTTTAATTCCAGGTTTGCCATTAGACTCATTTCGCTTGGGTATACTATAGTTCCCAGTATTCATCTTACCATTCCTTCCTTTAAGATTTTTGTTGTTCGGCCTCCTATAGGAAACTAGGAGCCATGGGCCATAAGGTGATTCCTCATTCTTCTTCATATTATTTCACAAGGTTCATTAGTATCCACCATTTCTTCAGCAATATCCTCCATCATACCTTCTTTGCAGCTGTCCTTATTATGGCCATACCTTCCACAGTTGAAACATTTGAGTCCTAAACTTTCATATTCCACCCTTATAGCTCTATCATCAATGCTAAGAGATCCTAGGAGGGGCTTTGAGATATCAACTTCAATGCAAATTCGAGCGAACCAACCTCTAGCTTGGTTCATAGTTATAGGATCAACTTTGCACATTCTGCCTAACATACCACCAATACTCCACAGCAAATCTGCATCCATCCATTCCATTGGTAATTTCGACAAACGCACCCAGATAGGCATGCTCTGAATCATATCCTCTCCTGGAACAAAATTAGGCCTCCATCTTTGGGTCACCAAGTATTGATTAGCAATCACTCAAGGCCCACCAGTAAGCACATAGTCTAAATCATCCTTCATCTAAAATCGCACCACAAAGTAGCCTTCCCCTAAATCTGTCAATTGCCAATGACCAAGAAGGGACCATTTCTGCGTTAATTTGTTAGTCATGAAACTCATAGTGTGTTGCCGTCCCATGTTCTTCAAGATTAGAGCATTTTCCCATGGTTTGTGAAGTTGCTCTTTCAATTTCGAAGACAGCTTCATCGATGGACCAGACGGTCCCTCAGAAATCAAGATATCTTTGATATCAATTTTGAGTTCCTCTTTGGTGGTTCCAAATCAGTCCAGGAGCTAGGCGTAGACATACCCATGAGTTTGGATTTGAAACTCCCCATAGCTTCTTTCCTCATCTGGTTAGTTTCGCTATCATCGCGAACCGATGACATCACTGTTTTCTCTGGCTCTCTTAGAAGAAGAGCAATCGTTAAATCCCTTATTCGCGTCAACATTCATCTTGCTAATAGGAGTTGTTGAGCTGTAAACACAAATGTCTCACTCGAATTTTCCATACCCACAGGAACAGAGCAAGAAGAGCACGACGGTAGTAGAAGAAGAAGAACGAAGCAAAAAAAAGACGAAGAAAAGAAAAGATAGCGGCGCGCGTTAGATCTACAGACAAAAACCAGTTTCCCCCAAACACACTCAAGGCGCGTATAACCACTCATCCCCACGTGCCCATTTTTCTCTCTTTTCAAGGTGAAATTTTGGTTAGTTTCAGTTTGATGTTTGTTGTCTTTTTCGCTAGGCTTGAGCCAATTTGCGCAATTTCTTCGTACTTCAATTCCTACTAGTTCTTTCTCGTTATGATCGGAAAATGGATATCGATGAAACAATATAGAAGGGTCATTAATCATGTCCGAATTCATCGGTTCTGTTGTTTGATAGGGTTCGTGGAGATTGTGATCACTTAGCTTCCAAAGACTAAAGCCAGGTTCAATCATCTGATTCTTGATTGACAATCAAGTTTAAATGGCACGGCAGAAACATGTACCTGTCCAACTTGCAGTGTTACACAGTGCCTTAATTGTTCCAGTGACAATGTCAGACAATTAAAGTCTTTTGAATTGTAATTTAATAATAGAAATTTAAAAAAAATCAAAACTTCACAAAAAGATTTCACTTCCTGTGATACTCCACTCGCCATTGCCATTACATGAAAGACAAGCAATTAGGCCATAGTTTGCACTCAATCAGATACGGAAGCACCGGAGGCAATAGCTGCCTCTTCTGCAGCGCAATAAAGATAAGATCTCTTCTCTGTTATGTGTCTCTTGGAGAGTCAGATACTCATATAGCAGGAAAGACGTGGCCAACATGAGAGTGCTCAATACCTGTATATGTATTTATTCGTTTTATGCATTTGTTGTCTCTGTTAAGTACTTTAAAAACTCGTCGGTTTTGCACGCAGCAAGAGGATGTATTAAAGTTCAATACTATTTTTGAGGCCAATTACTTGCAAGCTTTAACTTTTAGATCTTACTATTAAATAAGGTCTCTTTTGTGACGTGTGGTGTTTATAAGTTGTATTATGTGATATTAATTAACAAGTTTATGTGTCTTCTTGTTAACTGATGAGAACAAAGAACTAATTTTCAAGATTAAACTAATTTTTTTTGTTTGGCATTTGTGGGTTGTAGCTGTTTGGTGGGCTCTCCTGGCTCGTCTGTCAGGGGCTTGAGCTGTTGGTGGGCCTTCTTTTATTTGGTTTTTACTTTTGTTTTCATGCTTGCTAGTTTTTGGTCTTTGTTTTTTTTGGCTCTTCCTGGTTGGGCCTTCTCTTTGCTTCATTTTCTTTTTTTGGGCCCTTGGGGCTGGTCCTGTCTTTGGTCGCTTGTGCTTTTGGTGGTATTTTGTAGTTGTTTGCTTGTATACCTTTTTTTCTTAATGATTCAGACGTTGCGTTTCTAATATCATATATCCTCCATCTTTATTTGTTTCCCTCCCCCGTTAATATGTTATTTAATTTTCTTTATTTTAATTTTTGTTTTATGATGGATAATATATATATTTTTTGAAATGGAATTCATTAAAACAGAGCTA